>LBNU01019054.1:12575-38140 GCA_014162995.1 Artemisia annua
AGAAGTCGATGATTTTCTCTCTACCGATACATCGTCATTATCGGATACTGATGATTCTTACTACGATCCGGAGGGGGACATTCTTATGCTTGAAAAACTTTTGAATGAAGATCCCTTTTCACCTCTCCCTCCGAAGGATCTCTATGTTGAAGAAGTCAAAAAAGTCGAGCCATCTAACGAAAAGCCTCCAGAACTCGAGCTTAAGGATTTACCTCCTCATCTTGATTATGCATTCTTGGAAGGAACCGACAAATTTCCCGTCATCATTTCTAAACACCTTCAAGATGAGGAGAAGAACCGTCTCGTTGATATGCTTAAGAAACACAAAGATGCCATAGCCTGGCGTATTTTCGACATCAAGGGCATAGACCCTCATTTTTGCACCCACAAGATTTTACTTGAAAACGACTCTAAGCCGTCCATCCAACAACAACGACGGGTTAACCCCAAAATCCATGATGTGATCAAAAATGAAGTTATCAAACTACTCGACGCTGGGATGATTTACCCCATTTCTGATAGCTCATGGGTTAGCCCGGTCCATTGTGTGCCAAAGAAGGGTGGTATGACTGTCGTGACAAATGAAGATAACGAGCTTATTCCTACACGTTTTGTTACCGGTTGGAGAGTTTGCATCGACTATCGAAAGCTCAACGAAGCAACTCGAAAGGACCATTTTCCACTTCCTTTCATGGATCAAATGATTGAACGACTTGCAGGAAATGAGTTTTGTTGTTTTCTTGATGGTTTTTCTGGCTATTTTCAAATTCCCATTGATCCTCCCGATCAAGAGAAAACCACTTTTACTTGCCCTTATGGGACGTTTGCCTACCGACGTATGCCCTTTGGCTTATGCAATGCTCCGGGCACGTTCCAAAGGTGTATGACCGCTATTTTTCAAAACATGATCGGGAAGACAATGGAGGTTTTTATGGATGATTTTTCTGTGTATGGTGATTCATTTTCGTCTTGTCTCTCCCATTTAGAACAAATGCTCCAAAGGTGTGAAGACACTAACCTAGTTCTGAATTGGGAGAAGTGTCACTTTATGGTTAAAGAGGGTATAGTCCTCGGCCATAAAATCTCTAAAGCCGGGATTGAGGTGGATAGAGCGAAAGTTGATGTTATCGCATAACTACCTCATCCCACGACCGTCAAGGGAATTCGAAGTTTCCTCGGTCATGCTGGCTTTTATAGACGTTTTATACAAGACTTTTCTAAAATAGCCCGACCATTGACCCACCTTTTGGAAAAGGATGCCCTGTTTAATTTTACCAATGAATGCATTGACGCTTTTAATACCTTTAAAAAGAAGTTGACGGAGGCTCCTAGTTTAGTTGCCCCCGACTGGGATTTGCCCTTTGAGTTAATGTGTGATGCAAGTGACTATGCAATTGGGGCAGTCCTGGGGCAACGAAAGGACAAATATTTTCGACCTATACACTATGCAAGCAAAACCATGAATAGTGCTCAGTTTCATTACACCACNTTAATTTTACCAATGAATGCATTGACGCTTTTAATACCTTTAAAAAGAAGTTGACGGAGGCTCCTAGTTTAGTTGCCCCCGACTGGGATTTGCCCTTTGAGTTAATGTGTGATGCAAGTGACTATGCAATTGGGGCAGTCCTGGGGCAACGAAAGGACAAATATTTTCGACCTATACACTATGCAAGCAAAACAATGAACAATGCCTAATCTCATTATACCACAACCGAAAAAGAGATGTTGGCAGTAATTTATGCTTTTGAAAAATTTCGACCATATCTTCTTTTAAAGAAATGCATAGTGTATACGGACCATTCAGCCCTCAAATACCTTATGACCAAACAAGATGCCAAGTCCAGATTAATGCGATGGGTGCTTTTGCTCCAAGAATTTAATGTCGAGATCCGCGACAAGAAAGGAGCAAAAACCTAGCCGCCGACCATTTATCCTGTCTTGAAAATCCTCATCAAGGTGTTCTCGAGAAAAAGGATATTGATGACTCATTTCCTCTCGAGAAACTTGAGAGTGTGTCACTTTGTGATTCTAGTACCCCATGGTTTGCCGATTTTGCAAACTACCATGCGGGGAATTTTATCAGAAAAGGAATGTCGACCCAAGACAAAAAGAAAATTTTCATAGATGTTAAACATTATTTTTGGGACGACCCTTATTTGTTCAAAGTTTGTGCCGACCAAATCATTCGGAGATGTGTCCATGGTAAAGAGGCCGAAGCTATTTGATGGCATGCCACAATGGCCCCACAGGGGGACATCATGGTGCCAATCTTACTGCTAAAAAAGTTTTTGACTCTGGTTTTTTCTGGCCTTCGATCTATCGCGATGCACAGGACCTGGTGAAGTCTTGTGACGCGTGCCAACGACAAGGAAAAATTTCGCAGCGGGATGAGATGCCTCAAAACTCCATCCAAGTTTGTGAAATCTTTGACGTGTGGGGGATCGATTTCATGGGACCATTTCCATCTTCTAAAGGAAACAAATACATCCTCGTGGCAGTCGATTATCTTTCTAAATGGGTCGAAGCCACACTCAATTCTTCTGCTGGTGGTAATTTGTTATCTAGAAACACTCAGGATGCGTTCACTATCATTGAAAACAAAGCAAGAGTGCGAACTTCACGAAGCAAAACACAAGTGTCAAGTGCTAGTAACAAGGCTAACGACGAGGTTTTGTCATTAACTAAACAAAATTCTGATGCTATTGCTGCTCTTACAAAACAAATGGGACTTTTAATTCAACACAAAGAACAACCGTCTCAAACTGTCAATGCTATTAACCAAAGTTGCGAAACTTGTGGTGGTCCCCATGCATATTACGAGTGTCCAACAACCGGTAATGTCTCTAACGAGCATGTGTACGCTGCTAACATGGGTGGTAACGCTTACCAACCCCAAGGAGATCGAAATCTTCTCAGCTACCGTTCAACCAATTACCTTGGACCACCACCTGGTTTTCATAACCCGCCTCCAAACCAAAATGTGCAAAATCGTGGTAATCAAGTCAATCAGAATCAAAGTTGAGTAACTCACGGTTTTCCAGCAATCAAAAATCGGAACTTTCAAAGTAATCATGGAGAATTTGATAATCAACGGCTGGGCGTCATTAAATGGAAACTAATTAAATCCAGAGATCAAATTTTCCAAAGTCAAGTCAAGTTTCAACAACAATGCCCGGTGGGCAAATACTTGGTAACCACAAACCAAGGTGTTGGTTCAAACATCAATCAAACACGGGATGAGTTGTTGCAGACATTACTTGGCTCAAAATCAAAACCAACAAACTTCTTTGCAAAGTCAGCCAGGACACAACCTAAGAATCAAGAAGAAACAACAAGATTGTTTGCTAAAGCGAAATGTATTGATAAGAGAAAGCTCTTTAAATGATCACCTCGAGGTTCGGGTACCCACTTCTCTTACCTGCAACCACGATCCCGTAACTCGAGGCGGTAATGTCAAGCCGATCACCAAACAGCAGTGCGCTTTCTTACCAAAGGACCAACGAATTCCAACTGCCTCCTTACTCTCCTCTTCAAGGTAGTGGACCGCTGCAACCGAGTGGACACGATACGAGGGACATTCCTACTCCACCAGGATAGGACCGAAACATATCCAACCTACCGCGTGGTCAACGCATCAACTGAAAATGCAAATGTGTCAAAAGTGAAAAAAGAAATTGTTTGCTGAACAAGATGGACCATTAAAACTAACTTCTTCCTTATCCTTTTCGTCCTAAAATGAGCCAAAAACGTCAGATAAAATGACTAATGAAGGAACAATGTTTTTAAGAGTTTCAAGACGTCAAGATAAAAATGACATAATGTGAGACATTTCTTGGGGAGTACTTTGTACCTATTTAGCGAGTAAGGAAACTATTTTGTTAGAGAGTATGAACTTCATTATAGCGAGTATGGGACTTCTTAATAGCGAGTATGGATTTCATTTTAGCGAGTATGTGTAAGTTTTCTAGCGAGTATGGTCTGGTTCACTTCCTTTCGAGTTTCATTTTTATTTTAAGCCGGGCTTGGCTTTTATTCACCTCATCGTTAATCGAGTGAGGTTTCATTTCTTTAATATCTAATCGAAACTCCGTCAAATTTCTTAAAACCTTTTTAGCTTATTTAACTTAGTTTACCTTCTTTTCTTATTAGTTTAAGTTTAGTGCGTTACATCTTTTATCGTTTCTTAAGTTTAACTTTTCTTTTCGTTTATTAAAAACAAATTTCCAAAAACATTTTACTTTTTACTTTCTTTTATATTTTGTAGATTTAATTTCATTTCTCTTTCGTTTAATTTAGACTTATGTTTTCTTTTCTTGTTCAACTTATTTCATTAAATCTCGTTCTTCATTTCATTTAAGTTTCAAACTAGTTTTCGTAGTATAAACAAAAACCAAATCTCATCTTTCAAACTTATTCATCTCACATAACTCACGACTCGAGTGACAAGATCAATTCAACCCTCGTTGGAACAACGATCCGTGGTTTACAAGCTTACCCTTGCTAGATTACGACAATCAGTGACATAGATGAAGTTTCCTACATACACATGTAATCCTTTTACTCTCCTCACAAAGTTACTCATCCAACCCGTGTTGGGAAATATCCTAGGCCCAAGTTTCTTTTTCATTATCCTATTATAATGGATCATAGTCATGATGTTTATGGGAGATTTAAGATCTATGTAAGCTTTCCACACATGCACATGCCCAACGTTGCATGGTATATTGATATTAGATGGGTCACCCGTTTTAATAATTGGATTACCTAAGAAGTATGGTGCCTCGGGGTCATCGAATAAATCCAAATGGTATGCACGTTCTTCTTTAGTGGGTAACCTATTGAAGTAGTCCTCTCCATTCCTTACTTCTTCTACTTCCTTTTTCCTACCTTCCTCAACTTCATTCTTAGATTCACTATCAATCCCAATCATATTCTTATCATCTTCTTCCTTATCCTTATCGATTGGCCTAATAGTGACACCGTTAACAAAGTGGACGTGTTTGGAAGACGAGGGGTCTTTGACTGGGGTTCCGCTATTTGTGCTTCTAGCGTCCTTATTTAGTAGTGTCAATCCTTGGTTGGTGAGGGCTTTCAACAAGTTTTCAATTTTATTAGTCATCTCCGTTTGTTGTTGATTGAAATTGGACTCAAACTTTGCTATACGAGCTTCTTGAGATGCCATAAAATTGGACATCAATCCTTCAAGATTATTGGTACTACCATATTTGTTGGAAGGATTGTTGTTGAAAGTACGGTTTGAGGATGAACCGTTTGATTGGAAACGATTAGGTGGATTGGAAGAATTGTTTTGGGGTGTGTTTTGATTTTGTTTCCACCTAAAGTTCGGGTGATTTCTCCAAGAAGGGTTGTATGAATCACCGTAAGGGTTTGGCTCGGGTTTGAAAGTGTACCACTTTTCTCCCGCTCCGTCGGTACGCGAGGATGCGTAGTCCGCAAAAGCTTGTTCGGGGAGTTCCATGCAATCATGAGTGTCGTGGGGACCACTACAATACTCACATGAAGAGGTGATTTTGTTCACTTGGCTTGAAGGTTTAGGAGCCTCATAGGATTTCATGAGAAACTTGACTTGGTCCTCAAGTCCCATGATCCTACGCTCGGGAGTGTTTGAATTATTCGAAGGCAAAGATATTGCCTTGACCGTTTTGTTCAAATCACGGGGATCATTCCAACTTTCGTTGTCATAGAGAGCCAGATCTTCTATGAGTTCCCATGATTGTTCCACACTTAGATCACGTAGCTTACCACCGGCCGCTTGGTCAATGGTTTGCTTCGTGGGGATATTGATATGGTCATAGAAGATTTGGACTTGGAGCCAAAGATCTTTGCCATGGTGAGGGACTTTTTGGAGTAAGTCCTTGAATCGAGTCCATGCCTCGTAGAGGGTTTCGTCTTGACGTTGTTGGAACATCAAGATTTCATTCCTTAGCTTGGTAGTTCTCCCCGGTGGGAAAAATTGAGCAAGGAAGCGAGTGGTGAGATCGCCCCAAGAGGTGATGGATCCTGCGGGTAGACGTTCTAGCCATTGACTAGCTTGGTCTCGCAGAGAGAATTGGAAGAGACGCAATCGGGTCGTCTCTCGAGTGTTAACATCAAGGTCTATGGAATCTATGATTTTGAGAAAGTCCTTGAGATGTTGATTTGGATCTTCGGAACGAAGTCCATGGAATGCACATCCTCTTTGCACCAACCGGATGGTGTCGGATCGCAGGGGAGACACATTGGCTCCTTGAGTGAGCTCAATGGTGTTTCGATAGCCTTGGTGGCTATGACGGGAGTATTCTCCTAAAGTACGGGCTCTAGGAGGTTGGTTGGGTTGTGGTATGTTTTGTTGTGGTGGGTTGATGGGATCAAGGATATTACCACCTTCCATGACGGCGGATGGTAATGGTTACGAACAAAGGAACGAAGAAAAAACATAGACTAAAGAAAACCTAGAAAAATAAAATAAAATCTCACCAGAAAGGAATCTAATGAGTAGATCTAAATAAAAATAAAATTCAACCTAAACAATAACTATTCCCCGGCAGCGGCGCCAAAAACTTGATGCGTACGTTTTGCAACCTTGCAAAAGGTTTTACTTCTCAAGGGATCTTGAGAAGCTTGCAATCCCCACCAGGCAGTGTACCTGACCGATGTAGTATAGTGTAGTGGCAAGTGCCGGGGGAATGATCGTTCTCTTAGTGAATAGTGTCGTTAGGATTGAAAACTACTCTAATTAGGTCTAAGGGTGAGGGATGATTCTTTTTGTATTTTTATGTTTTATGGAAAGCAAGTAAAAATCTCGGTTTTTGGAAGAGTAGGCGGAATTAGTTGCTAGTCAACTAACCCAAATAACTATTAATGCAAATAAAATAACAAGAAAGTAAAAGTGGTTGTGAAACTTATAAGGAGAAAAGCGTGTTTACTTAGATTTTATTACTCCCTAGCTATCTTTTACAGGTTAATTAGTTTGTTACAATTGTGTGGATGACGGGCTGTATTCCTTAATACCATTCGTAGGGCCGTGTACGATCTTCCCTAACTCTATAAGCGCAAACTTCATTCTCTAGCGACACGTTTAGTATCCAAACCATGAAATCACTAGTAATTAGTTATGCATTAAATACAACCAAATAATCGTAGTACACATCCGATTCATGTTTCTTAGAACGTTCAAGCAAGTCACCAATTGGAAGTTAGCCAGTTTTTCTAAGCCTAACATCAATATCACCCACCCGCAACAATTAATAACAAACCAACAACCAATAATCAATAGCTAGGTTTCATTAGATCTAAGCAAACACAAGAAAAACCTAGCCTAGCATGTTAATGTAAAGACAAGCATAAGATAGAATCAAACAACACATAGACATATTGAATGGTTAATGGAAGACTTATCTTTAATTAAGCATGGATGAAACAAGGGTGAAAAACCCTTGAAAAAGGCAGTAAAATCGATCTAGGGTTTATCCCTAAAGTTCTCCCAAAAGTTGCACACTTTAATGAAAGAACATCCTAAAATATATATAGATATTACATTCTGACGGCGTCAGGTTATAAATCCTGACGCCGTCAACCCGCTGTGTCTAGGGTTATCGGATCACCTAGATCCACTTCTGACGCCATCAGCTTTAAAACCTTCTGGGCCGTCTCTTGTTAGCAATACACCTGATGGCCTGGACTTTGTAACACCTGACGCCGTCAGGTGTAAACTTCTCAATTCTCACTTAGGGCGTCTGGTAAGGTCAAAATCCAACTCCTTTGTCTTCAAGTGACGGCGTCAGCTTGTAACTCCTGACGCCGTCAGGTAGGATTTCCAGCTTGATTTGAGACTTTGTCGTTTTCTTCACTTTTATGCTCCAAAAACGTCCAAAATGCAATGTTTTCCAGAATTCCTCCCAAAAGTACCTAAAATGACAAAAGGAACGATTTAAGGCAATATTTGATCATAAAATAACGATTTAGGGATTAAATGACCCCCTAAAAGCGTAACACTTTTCGCCTCATCAGTTATAAGGGGACGGTACCACTAATTGTCACACGGTACCACTAAATTTAGTGGTACCCTAGTACCGTGCCAGAAAAAAACGCTCCTTTTTTTGTCTGTAGTGGTGAAATTTTATTTGGGGGAGTTTGGAGCTGGTTTGGGTGAAAAACTAGCTGTTGGGAATTTTGAAATGAATTTCGTAAATTAAAACATTTCTTTATAATTCAAAAATAAAATGTATTTTTGAAAGAAATTTTTGTCAAGCTAAAAATGTGAAGTTCCAAACACAAATTCACTTCTTTGATCATTGGTCAAGTTGTATTTGTTTGTTCATACCTAGAGTGATTGACAGAGAAATCGGATATATCAACTAAAAACTTGTTTACGTTAGTTTTGTCGTAAGATGTTTTCACATTTTGTTATCATCAAAACATAGAGATATCGAAAGATGAGAATAACGTTTTTAGACATTATTTGCTTCAACAATTTGATAAGCACTAAGTACGATTTTTGCCACTATTAAGCCCCTCAGATCATGAGCCATTAATCACTTGCGACTGAGCGCGAATATAGTATATAGGCCTATAGGAATTGACCCTCCCACCCTTCCTTTTGCTGGGTAGGCAAATTGCGGTGTACTGTATTTGAGGTTGGCTAGGAATTTGGCAGTACCTAGCGTAGGGGGCATTTGTTATATTAAGAAATTCCGCGGTTATTGTCGACTTATTCCAGGGTTACTGGTGTTGGTTAACGCTTGGTGTCATGAGCTTAGTGCAGTGGTATTTTCGGGCGTATAACATCGTAGCCCCTTTCTATTAAACTTGGAATATTGTGATCAATTACTTTACTTTAAACCCATGGATTCACTCAACCTTTGTGTTGACTTTAACATGTTTATCTGAGGTGTTAGATATTGCTTGATGCATATTTTACTTTGGAGGAGCTTGGCGAAGGGCATGGCTTGGTCATAGAAGACTCCGAAAACTTTTTGGACCTATATTTTTCCGTACTATGTTAATTGATGTAAATCGAATGATTTCAATTATAAAATTTCTTCTAAACTTGTTTATGTAAAACCGTTCTTTGTACCTTTTGTTGTGATAACAATCGAGTAGCACCCCTAGACTTGTATGCTTCCGCTGATCTGGTTTTCGGGGTGTTACAGATGGTATCAGAGCCACAGGTTATAGAGGACTGATATTTTCAAAAACCCAGACTATAAACATTTTTCCTATGACCAAAGCGTGCCTGCCTGCCAAGCCGATGCCTCGCGTGTGATTATAATTGATGATATGTTGGATGCCATACTTGATTGCATATTTGATGAGATATGTGCCTTATTGTTTGATGATTCATGCTCACCCCATTTTTGCTATTCACAATAAGTATTGTTATATACTTACATTGATGCACCACACCTATCACTGGGTTACGCTATTTCCTTGCGTAACACATTATTGATTTTGAGTTTGGATACTCGGCATGGTTTTCAAAACGATTTTAAAAGTGAGGGACATGGTACTAGTATAACTAAGCGGAGTATCACGAAATTCATTGATCTTTGGTTGAGAGTAGGACTGATCACCTATAATCAACCAAGTATAGAGGGGACGTGGATTGATAACCTACGTCTCAGAAATGAATTTTGGAATCAATCCGGGTGTAGTTATAACAAAATTATGTTTCAGAATGATTTTTCTATTTTTGAAAATGGTAAAGTTTTGCATATGCACACGACACACTGGCATCACAACACTTCATGAATTGAACGAAACTTTGAATCGTTGCACCTTTCCACGTATATGGAACTTTTGTTCGTCACCATCTGATTACGTTCACACCGGGTCGGGTGAGACCCGATCGGTCACTGTTTTGAATTCAAGCTGCTTATTCTAACTCGTTCGATATCATGTTTGGCACACTAGTATGTTTTGAGATTGATAGTATCAATCAAGTTCACGTGATTTTGCATTCAAGTTATCGGAATATTTATATTTGGTTTTGGCTTCGTTTGAATTTGGATTTCGTTATGGTTTTGAAATGGTCTTTTTGGCCTTGTTTTGTTTTTGAAATTTGTTTTTGGTCACGTTACAGCATAAACTTTTTAGGGGTATGTTACAGCCCCTGCCGCCCCAAAACATTACACTCTGTTGATTAACCGGGATTGATCACTAGTCGTCTAAGAATGGCCGTTCAATAGCGCTTGTAAGATGAATCTTTTGATGGAAGTAACACAACGATACAACCAATAAATCTTGCCAAAAATATTTTAGCTTTACTTTTTAATTGTTTGCTTGCAAAGCTATATTGGATTGCTATTATAGAAGAGAATTTAATTGCAATATGTTTTCAAATGGTATCTGAATTAATGAATGATAATATCTCTTATGAAGAATGAAAAAACCCAGAAACACGCCGATGTTTTACATAAACTCACCGTACTTCTGGGAAATTTTAAATGTAACAGCAAAAATACCACGTAACCGCCGCACTTTCATAAAAACACGCCGAACTTTTCTGCAAAAATCTCTGCAAAAAGCTTGTTTCTTATCAATGATGATTAAACAGATTCATATCTTGACATATATGACTTATATGAAGTTATTGGAATATGATTATGAACTTATGACTTATTTGACTAACCTACTAATGTTTAAATTGATGTTTGTGCACATTTTAGCTATGTTAGCCATGGATCATAATGATAGGCTAGGAAAAAGGTTGAAATTGGAGAATAGCTGTGGATGGATTGTTGAGTCAGAAAGTATAGGAGAAAACAACACTTCTGAATCAGACACAGTTGATAGTGGGATGAAAAATGAGCAAAGAGTGCACACCTTTGGGAAAATGGACACCCCTGATTGTTTGAAATTTCTTACCCTTGTTTTGTGGAGCAGATGTATGCTTATGATGCAGTTGCAGACCTTGATCACAATAAGAATTTGCTACATAAAGAGTTCTGTAAAAGGTTGGGAGTGGAAATTGAAAAGAAAGAAAATGGCAGTGTGATTGTAACTAAGAAGCTTGTCACTTGTTTTATTGCTAGTTTTATATGAAGTGTATATAGTTAAACTTTTCTCGTTGGTTTCATTATATCGGCGAGTAAACCCTTAATGATTACTTATGAATATCCTACTTATCCAAAGACATCAGATTAAATAGGCGAGGAAGGGGTATGGCAGCCCAAGCAGTGCTCAGCTAGACACAGAGGTAATCAATGCACTAATATAAATTCACCAAAGACATCAAACATATAAACTTTAATTGATGGGAAAGCAATTTTAAGGCGGGCATTTGTTTTTGCGTACTCACAAACTACCGGCCATCTATCCTGATGAATTAAAGCTTACTATTACAATAAAACAAAACTACTTAATGAATTGAATACATGCAGGACCTTCTTACAACTCTAATATCTTCGTTTGGGGCGTGTCTTGTGTTGCTTTTCGTCTGAATTCGACTCCTTAGGGTTATTGTGCACACAAAATTCGTCTAGGTCTTGGGGTATTTATAGTTTATGTCTGAGGGTTCGATGCGGCGCGTGTAAGGAGCAGATGCGGCACATTGACTTAACTTCGCATGGGGTCCAAGCTTATTATATTCTGGAATATTCGTACACCGCCTTTAGATGCGGCGTAACTTGAATCTTTATGCGGCGCATGTCCTTCAGTTGTCTTGGATTGTTTCTGGTGAAGTCTTGATGGTGATACGCCGTATGTCAATTGTGTGATGCGGCGTAACTGGAGTAGAACGAGCTTGATCTTCTTCTTTGACCAAAGTTTCATATGCAGCGCATGGTATAATTCCATGCGGCGCATTCTTCAAAGTCAGGCAATGGTTTTTTAATTCATCTAAGTATGATATTGCGGCATATTTGTTGAGTAAGATACGGTGCATCTTCTGGGTTTCAGTAGACTTTTGAAATCTTGCTCATTTTGCTCCATAATTAGTCCAAAATCGCCAAGTTTCACCTTTTACCTGTTTTTACCTGAGAATCACTAAAGTAAACATTAAAGCACCGATTCTCATACATAATAAAGTAAAACAAATTAAATAAATAGGATAAATGATGATAATAAAATGTACTTATTTGAGTTCATCANGTGTGATGCGGCGTAACTGGAGTAGAACGAGCTTGATCTTCTTCTTTGACCAAAGTTTCATATGCAGCGCATGGTATAATTCCATGCGGCGCATTCTTCAAAGTCAGGCAATGGTTTTTGAATTCATATAAGTATGATATTGCGGCATATTTGTTGAGTGAGATACGGTGCATCTTCTGGGTTTCAGTAGACTTTTGAAATCTTGCTCATTTTGCTCCATAATTAGTCCAAAATCGCCAAGTTTCACCTTTTACCTGTTTTTACCTGAGAATCACTAAAGTAAACATTAAAGCACCGATTCTCATACATAATAAAGTAAAACAAATTAAATAAATAGGATAAATGATGATAATAAAATGTACTTATTTGAGTTCATCAAATATCCCCCCACTTGAACTTTACTTGTCCCCAAGTAAACCATAGATTTAATCTTACGAAAATGTATCCTAAAAGGTATTAGGATTTATTTTTAACAATTAAGCACGTATTCGTTTTATCATAATCACATAACCAACCACTTAACGAAGTAGAAACAAAAATTTTTCAATATAAAACAATTCTAAATCGTTTAGTTGCTAGTTCTGATGAATATTCTATCATAAGCTTGACAAGTATACGCATCTCCCCCACTAAAGCCAAGGAGTAACAAGTCTAAGGCGGTAAAAAGGGTTTGTTGGTTAAGGGTTGATCATCCTTTTTAATCTCTATCGATCTCATATTCCAGAAAAGGCGACAAAATCACGAATACATGATCGAATCCACGACCACGATACTCGCAATTGCTCAATTCCTTAACTCGAATAGGATAAAGATAGGACCAAGTAATCTTCACCAATAATATTATATCATAAAGGGCGACAAAATCATAAATACATAATCGAATCCACGACTACGATACTTAAGATTGCTCAAATCCCTAATCTCAATAAATCAAAGGTTTGGATGAAGAATGATATAGGGTATGGATAATGATTGGGATACAAATTGGTTTAAAATAAAATAAAAATTAAACAAAACAAATAGATTAAAATCCTAAGTGTGGTTAATTACTTTCCCAACCATCCCATGAATAAGACTCATATCATTGAATAACTCACGCTTTTGACTCATGTAACTCACGCTTTAGGTAGACACGAATTATACTCAATAAAATCTTAAACAAAGAATAATCTTAGTTGGCATTCCCATAACAGCCAACTCCCATTCAATCCATAAATATAATATACAACAACAAATAGTGGTGATATCTCCCACTTTACAAAACTTTACATAAGTTGGTTAAAACAAAGTTCCAACTTCTTTTCTTTCTTTTTCTTTTCTATTTTTTCGATTTTTTTTTGAATGTGTAAAATTTCACAACTTTTTCTATCACGATTTTTCCGGATAATTTTTTTTTCATACTTTTCATAACTTTCAGAAATAACTGTAATAGTGAAAGTAGTAAACACACGAAAAATAAACTAAAAATATACAATATGTACTTTCACTCCAATTGCATTGTGCAATTTCCCGACCTAACCAAAGATAATGAATTACGCACGCGAACACAGGTAATGTAAGGAAACACACTTTGCCTAAAGTAACTAACCACGGATTTTAATCTACAGGGTAGGCTAAGGTGTAAGGGTGTAACGAAACATTTTAACAAAGGTGTAAGAAACGAAAGGAATGGCTCTGAGGGTTTTTCTAGGGGTATCTTACTCTAAAAGTGAGAGTAAACAAAAGGGTTTATATGGGAGTTAACTAACCAGTGTAGTTAGTTAATATTACATAACATATAAACGCTTTTTGGGTGTAATTCTAGAATTTACCAAGTTAGACAAGTCACTCCAATTATATTAATAATACTTATTATGGTGGTCTTGAATAGTATACAAGCCAAGTTCTAAAGTTTACAAGTCACCAGCACACTAAAGTTTTTGATTTTAGGCAAAAAATAATGTTATGTGTGCGGCTATGTAATTTAGACTTAAACAAAAACATGCTAAAAAAATTTAAATTTTGATATATTAAGTGAATTTTAAGCATATTTTGAAAAAGTTTGAACAAGTAAGTGTTCTAATTCTCCATCCCCCCACTTAAGTTAAACAACGTCCTCATTGTTTGTGTTAAAGGTTAAAACTGGAAAATAAAAGAATTAGAACAGAAAAACTTCCCTGATATTTGCTCGGAATGATCCTCCATTATGCGTTTATGAGCAAAAACCAACTTTCTTGTGGATTAGAACGTTTAAGCTTCATAAGTGATGTTTCCACAAAAAGTTCAGGAGTCTATAATACCACCTAGACTTTAACACACCTGAGTTAAGAAGGTTCAAACTTGCATAATACATTAGTAGTTAGTGAAAATAAAAAAATAAAACTGTAAATCATCAGGTCAGTCGATACGCCGCATCCTATGGAAGAAGATTCGCCGTATTGAGCCTGGAATTAATACGAATCAGAATAAAGGATGTGTCACATCCTTAAACAGGGATGCACCACATTAAATAAACTGACATAATGTTTTAAAGTCGAAAAATAAAAATGCAGAAAAATAAAATAAGACATGACCAGTGCAGATGATACGCCGCATTCCATGATGGAGATGCGCCGCATCTTCTGCAGGTCTGACACACTCGACTCAGAACAGAAAAAATAAAAAGTTTCGGATTGTCTCCCGGTCAGCACTTGTCTTTATTCCAGAGTCTTCAAGTTAGACTCGCGTTCAGCTCCTATATTACTCTTGCAACGTGCCATCCTTCTTCCTTCATTCGAAAGATGTTACCATAGAGTTCTGCAACATTCTCTTCGGATCGATCCAATCTAATATGTTCTTTGGTTTTTGTTGCAACATATTCTTCGTACGGTCCTAAAGTGTATTTGATAACTTCAAATTTTTAAGAAATAATTATTGGTGGGTTATTATAAGGGATCCCAAGTAGTCGACATTTTCTCTTGATGAACTCTTCCTCGTCTTTATCAACAAATCTGGAATAATCATCCGTACGTAAATAGTCATCAAGTTCTTCAATTAATTTTCTTTGTGACTCATTGTTATCATCATTGGGATAATAGTTTGCTAAATTAATTGATTGATAATAATCTTGGATCTCGTCCCACTGAAAGCATTTTCTCTTAGCTCCTTGAGAAACTGACCCTTCAATTCAAACTTTGACTTGTCGTCCTTTGGTCTAGCAAATCCTGAACTGTAGTCTGTACGGGTTTTGTTCATGTATTCCTCCATGGTAGTACCTGTCATCACAGGTAAAATTGTTAGTAGAATTGTTCGCTGGAAGAGAAATTGATGAATAAGGAAATTAATAATAAGAATAAAAGTTGCTGATATCTGCAGACGATGCGCCGTATCCTCGAAAAAGGATACGCCGTATCTTATTACGTTAAAATTAAATCAGACTTTTATTTTAGAAAATAGGTACGCCGCTTTTGAATTTGAATGCGCCGTACCTGTCAGATATCAAAAATCAATAATATTTATAAAAATTAAATGCGCCGTATTAGCAGAAACTAATGCGCCGTATTTTCGCTGCGTTTCAAAATACAAGATTTTTGATTTAGTAGATACGCCGCATCGAGAAAATCGATGTGTCGCTTCTGTTTAATAATTTGAAAACTGTTTTTAATTTAAATATTAAATACGCCGTATCTGTTAAAACAGATGTCGCATGGCGTTAGGGTTTCGAAATATTCTTTATTAAAAACTGAATACGCCGTATCTTGGGGAAAAGATGCGTCCTATTCGAGTTATTAAACGCATTGTATTTTTATAAAATTAAAACACAATACGCCGCATCTGAGAAACAAATACGCCGTATCGTTTGTATCAACACAATACAACGATAGCAGTTAGTACAAGAAAGAAAAATAAAATAAAAATAAAAATAAAATAAAATTACAGAAAATAAAAACACACAAAAACAGTAAATATGCAAATTATACAATGAATGCAATCTATCTAATATACAACAAGTTAGGGGTTAGTGTCTAAAAACCTAATAAAAAGAAAAATCTAATTAAAATACTAATAAATTTAACAGATAATAACAATTCAGTATTTTAATATCTAAGTTAGTTTTACAGTCTAATCTAACGAAAGGGGGTTTCAGCATGAGAGACTGGCATAGTTTGGTTATTAATTAAACAGTAAATTAAACTAATGAGCATGAATCAGCGAATAGCATACACGTACACAGATAGATAATAGAGACAATAAGAAGACCTGTCCTGATAATTAAGCAGCTTGTCACTTGTTTTATTGCTAGTTTTATATGAAGTGTATATAGTTAAACCTTTCTCGTTGGTTTCATTATATCGGCGAGTAAACCCTTAATGATTACTTATGAATATCCTACTTATCCAAAGACATCGGATTAAATAGGCGAGGAAGGGGTATGGCAGCCCAAGCAGTGCTCAGCTAGACACAGAGGTAATCAATGCACTAATATAAAGTCACCAAAGACATCAAAAATATAAACTTTAATTGAAGGGAAAGCAATTTAAAGGCGGGCATTTGATTTTGCATACTCACAAACTACCGGCCATCTATCCTGATGAATTAAAGCTTACTATTACAATAAAACAAAACTACTTAATGAATTGAATACATGCAGGACCTTCTTACAGCTCTAATATCTTCGTTAGAGGCATGTCTTGTGTTGCTTGTTCGTCTGAATTCGACTCCTTAGGGTTATGGTGCACACAAAATTCGTCTAGGTCTTGGGGTATTTATAGTTTCTGTCTAAGGGTTTGATGCGGCGCATGTAATGAGCAGATGCGGCGCATTGACTTAACTTCGCGTGGGGTCCAAGCTTATTATATTCTGGAATATTCGTACACCGGCTTTAGATGCGGCGTAACTTGAATCTTTATGCGGCGCATGTCCTTCAGTTGTCTTGGATTGTTTCTGGTGAAGTCTTGATGGTGATACGCCGTATGTCAATTCTGTGATGCGGCGTATCTGGAGTAGAACGAGCTCATACATAATAAAGTAAAACAAGTTAAATAAAAAGGATAAATGATGATAATAAAATGTACTTATTTGAGTTCATCAAAACAGTTAGTACTAATACGCCCGGTACTTACAGGTTCGGAATTAGAGATCGTCAACAGCATAGTGTGAAGACTCCTTCTAACCCTTACCAAGGCCGTTCCTAATCGGATACCCTCGAAAGGGCTTACACAGACATACAAAAGTACACCCACGATTAGGTGAGTCGTTGGAGATCACCCCACGACTGTAGACCGTTTTGGAACCATCGTAAACACTAAGCGTAATCCACAAGGAATTACCGAAGTGACCTGCTGTCAGGGCTATTTGATGTCGACCCTGGCTGGATTTCCGTTCAATCATTCGAGAATACATAAGTAATTTCCCTCATAAACGTTCTCGGTAGATTGCTAAGATCTGCGTAGGACTCGAAAATTTACACTTAGTATTCATTTATGTAGAAACACTAGTGTAGAGGTATTAATTGTTCCTAAGAGATCTTTGATGTATCTCGTGGCTCTAGACTCAATAAGTGCACATTTTAGTCGTCGGATGTGTGGAGCAGAGTACCTCATTTTCAATATCAACACACTCGTCATGAGTGGTCAATAGATTATGCAGGGTTCTCTGTAAGAATGAAACAAATATCTTTTGAGAGATACTTGAGTGGCTAAGAAAGTTAGGTGCATTGCGTCACTGGGTCCATGACGTCTTTGTCTTCAATACCGGTGTCGCCTTAGCAACAACCAGTAGCATATGAATTGAACCCGGTGTCTGACCTAAGGATGAACAAATGGAGGGCTATTTGTTTTCACCCTTTTCTTTACATTTCTTTTTAATTCTTCAACCCATTCTTTCTCCTTTCATTCTTTTCTCCTTTTTCCATATCATACCTAAGACTTCTAATTTCTAACTATTGGTGTTGTCCTTGGGTAGATCCCTCCGGTTCTGGCGGATCATAGGATGGTTATTCCTAACCTTAGTCACCTTATAACTCCATGACTATCGTATTGCTGCCATTTGACCACACATTTGAAAAATCACTCAAAGTGTTTAAGAATATGAAACATTTTGATAACACTTTGAGGGTTTTAATTTTCTTATGAAATACTCCCCCTCCACATATGCTCATGAATGTTTTCAGAAATTTGCACATGCGGGAGGAGTTGGCACTTTTGAATTGATCCACTTTTAATAGATATATACCTGAGGGACACGTTTACGTTGCTTAGTTAAAGGGATCCATTATCAGTTTTTAGGTGATAACTAGCCCTAGTAACTAACTTGAAGTTGTTAACATTCCTAAAAGGAAGTTAGACCTGTCAAAGTAAGCATCTAAGAAGAATTTCTCGAAACGGTACTTTCTACTTGGATAAATCCTTTCGAATACTAACATTTGTTGTTTCGTCAATTCATGGGTCAATTCTTAGTCGAGCTCCTATCATGGGTCAATTCTGAGTCGAGCTCCTACAAGATATAACTTAATCACCATATTTTAATCACTTTTTCATCTTCTCCCCATCAAAAATAGCATATCAAATGTTGTTTTTGCTAAACGTTTTGATTAAAATATGCCTTTTTGAGTCT
This sequence comes from Artemisia annua, assembly GCA_014162995.1. Lineage (NCBI taxonomy): Eukaryota > Viridiplantae > Streptophyta > Magnoliopsida > Asterales > Asteraceae > Artemisia > Artemisia annua. The sequence goes on from LBNU01019054.1 coordinate 31,242, forward strand.
TATGGGGAGAATCCAACAAGAACTATCTGACTCAAGAACGATGTTTTTGGTCAAGTACTCCCCCTCAACAAGTGAATCCTCATTGAGGTGAAGTACTTGTCTTTTGAGCAGAATTGTAAGAAATCATGAAAAGTTTGTAAATTATACTCAAAAGTAAGAAGCTTTCGCTCCTTATGTGAGGATTGAGGCACTGATGCGTACCTCAGGGTCCTTTAAGTACAAAGTGCGGGTTGTATACTGTTATGTGTGCACAAGCTGTAGTAATCACAAATCAATCAAATATAATGAAAATATTGAAATGTTTGTACCCGTGTGATGCATCTACAGTTTGCCACCAAAGAGTTCCTCGAAGTTCGTGAACTGGGGATCAGGTCGTTGGAAGGTTTTGACTGGAAATGATGGTCTGGCACCAATGTAGCTTTCCAATCTCCTGATTTGATCACGTCTGATTAGCCTCTCCTCTATCTTGAGGACAAATGTTTTCACCTGTCACCTTTCGGAACTATTCCACCTGAGGTTATCATCTTTCCTTTGAAGCTTCTTTAGATGAATATCCTTCAATTGGTTGACCAAGCCATCGCGAACGGTTTTGATTGTAGCATCACAGAACTTGTGTATCTCATTATATGTCATGTAGTTGAGTCTGCCACGGTCACTTAAGTAGACGAAGCCGAATGAAGGATCTCTGACCAGTTGATATTGAGACATTTCCTCGATGCCAGGACACCAAAGTTCAGGAGAAGTCAAATTGATCTTCTTTTGGTAACTTTCAACACCCAGCTGTAGATCTTCAACTCTTTCTTGTACTATCAAGCATATGATGAAGAGAAGTAGAGACGAGATGAAGTTGTACTGCATTTTTGTGGAGTAGTTGCGCATTCGTCCTTGAACCTTTTCCAGATACATGTCTTCAATGTCGTTTAGGTGTAAGTAGGGAAAGTCAGCTTCATTGAATGTGTACTTTTACTCGTCCTGTCTCTTGACTTGGATTTCTCTCATGAAGTAGTAGTTCCACATGTGTTTGTATACGAGTTCCATGATTGCAACAATTCAAGGCTCACTGTGGTCCTTTGAGACAGTTTTTCTTGTGTTCAATCCTAAGCAGCTTGTATAGTAGAGTTGACGTTGATAATGCCAATGTTGAATTCAAAGTAATGCTTCTCTGTTGTAGCGTACCACCTCATCGACAAATACTTGTGCAAAGTGTTCTTCGATTGCAGCATGCATGTATTGGGCAGCAGGCTTTCGCATTGTGAGAGAGGTAGCATACCTTTTCTTTGAAGTCACTTGATCATTCTGAAGGTATTCAAGATCGGTGTTGAAGAAGTGATGGTAAGGAATGATTGGTGTGGTTGGAGGACCTTGCAGTATTAAAGTTCTGGTCCAATTTGTTGCATATNATCTTCAACTCTTTCTTGTACTATCAAGCATCTGATGAAGAGAAGTAGAGACGAGATGAAGTTGTACTGCATTTTTGTGGAGTAGTTGCGCATTCGTCCTTGAACCTTTTCCAGATACATGTCTTCAATGTCGTTTAGGTGTAAGTAGGGAAAGTCAGCTTCATTGAATGTGTACTTTTACTCGTCCTGTCTCTTGACTTGGATTTCTCTCATGAAGTAGTAGTTCCACATGTGTTTGTCTACGAGTTCCATGATTGCAACAATTCAAGGCTCACTGTGGTCCTTTGAGACAGTTTTTCTTGTGTTCAATCCCAAGCAGCTTGTATAGTAGAGTTGACGTTGATAATGCCAATGTTGAATTCAAAGTAATGCTTCTCTGTTGTAGCGTACCACCTCATCGACAAATACTTGTGCAAAGTGTTCTTCGATTGCAGCATGCATGTATCGGGCAGCAGGCTTTCGCATTGTGAGAGAGGTAGCATACCTTTTCTTTGAAGTCACTTGATCATTCTGAAGGTATTCAAGATCGGTGTTGAAGAAGTGATGGTAAGGAATGATTGGTGTGGTTGGAGGACCTTGCAGTATTAAAGTTCTGGTCCAATTTGTTGCATATGGACCATCACTTTCAGAGTAGAAAGGAAGGGTAGATTCAGGTTGATGCCAATCGAATTTCTCACTCATTGCCATTGCAATGTTTTCCAAGTTGTATTCCAGTTCGATTGTGCTTCCGGCTCGTTTAAGGAGAAGGTCGAAAGCATCACGTTTGACCCTTGCAAGTTCTTTCTTTGTCATCTTTTCAATGTTGAGCTCTTTCATAATATTCTCTGTGTACTGCAAGGTGTTCCCAGGTAGAGGTTCTTCATTGTCGGGTAGAGGAGGATGTGCATTCAACATATCATCAAACCATGTGACCTCGGGTGTGTCATCGTTTTCTATCCAGGATATCATGTTAGATTGAATATCCTTTTTAGAAATCTTGAACTCTTTATCTTTGTTCTTCTTTGACTTTTTATTTCTTTTTGACGTGGTAGTCTTTGATGGTTCGGGTCATGATTCAAGTATTGGTGTTTCATGGTGTTCCTGATAATCACCATAATGAGTTAGTGGTTCTTCTTCCTCATGAGGTGGTGACCCAGATCCTTGGAGTTGATGTGTTGAAGCCGGTTGAGTTTTTAATGGTTCTTTGGTTGAGGTTGAGGGGCCTGATCCTGATTTCTGTTTCTTGGATTGTGTGTGTTCGTCAGGTTCATCATCTCTTCTTGGTCTTTTATGAGTTCCAGCAGCTTCTTTGCACGACTCTTTTGACATGATATATGTTAAGGCATCCATTAGGGCGATTTCTTCAGGAGTCTGAATTGTCTTGTAGGCTACCTTGTCATAGAGTTGAGATAGAAGTTCTTCTATAGAAAGTTCGGTTGTAGTTGGAGTGTCTTTTGAAGCTTTAGCTTGATGAAGAGTGAATGGTGTTGTAGAAAGCATTTTCCTTGTAACACTTCTAATTCGGTGATCCAAGTTATCTTTCAGAGGTTCAATGAGTCTTTCCACTGCAGGGGTGGAGATTCTAGCAAGATTGTTGGCGAGATACTCGTTGGTGCATTCTCTAATTATCTCTTCCGAATCTCCTGTCATAAACGTATCTACCCGGTTCTTGGTTTCCTGAAATGCTTCAACTTGTTTAGCTAACTTTGAGACCATGATTGTTAAGGTATTCACTTGGTCTTGAAGAATTCCAACATTCGACTGTGTTCCTTTCTTTCTACGAGCTTCTTGCACGGCTTTCTTGATCGATTGAGATGCTTTGGTGACTGATGCAGTGACTGGTTTCTTGATTTATTTGAGCTTTGATGTTGTTTTTGTAGGTGGTGGTGATAATTGATGTGACGATGATGATGATTCAGAAGAAGATTCTTTGTCAGAAGATGAAGCTGGAGGAGTAGGATCCTTTGGAGGAGCATCTTCGTCAATTGGAAGATCCTTTGGAGGTGTTGGGTCCCTAGGAGGAGTATCCTTAGGGGGTGGTGGAAGTTGTTGCATTGAATGTGATGAGGAATACTGAATGAATTGGTTGGTGTCGAATTGCCCAGTTTGTTCAGATGCTTCTTGGATTGGTTGTTCTTGTGGTCCAACTTGTTGGATTGGTTGCCTAGTAGGAAACGACTTGCCCATTGTACATAATTACCAGTTGTGAGCATTGGGGGTGTGTCGAGTGATCCAGCTTCATGTCTTGATTGTTGAGTAGTGATGACTTCATACATTTGGTCAAACCAATGAGTTTGTTTAGACGGTGGAGTTATTTGTTGCATGGGAAAAGGTTGATGTTGAGGTATTTGTTGATGTTGGTGCATCATAAGATGTTGTGGAGGGAACGTATGATGATGTTGATATGGTTGTTGATAAGGTTGTTGAGGTTGTTGATGTTGATACTGTTGTTGTTGACGATATTGTTGTGTTTGATGATACGGTTGTTGTTGATAAAGGTTGTAGTACGATGGTTGAGACATGATTCTTTCTTGTTAATGGGTCTTGTAGATTATGTGAAGTGTTATGTTGTGTTTGGTAAGTTAAGTGATGGTGAAAGTTCTTGGTTATTGGTTAAATGAGTCCACTATTCGAAATATCAAGGTCTATTCGAAATTTAATGGTCTATTGGAAAAATTCAACTCTATTCGAAATTTTCCAGTCTATTCGAGAAATGATGCTCTCTTCGAAATATTTGGGTCTATTCGAAAAATCCAGTCTATTCGAAAAATGAACCTCTTATTCGAAAATCCACTCTATTCGAAATTTCCTGACCTATTCGAAAAATGAAAGTCTATTCGAAAAATAGACCTCTATTCGAAATATTCTGGCTATTCGAAAAATTATGAATATTCGAAAAACCAAAATTTCTATTTTGTACAAAATAGAAATTATCCAATAGTCGAAGTGTTATACTATCTTGTACAAGGTAGATATAACACCGAGTCAATCCAAAACTTCCAAACAACCAAAAAAATCCGTCAATTCGAAATATTGAAGAACACGAAAATTTCGAATAGACAAAAAGATTGCCAAAACTTGTTTTTTAATTCAAGATTCTTGTACTTTTATACAAAAGGACATAAAATCTATAAGAAACTTGCAAAATTTAAGTTTTTAAACACAAAAAATTTACTATTCAAAATATTCAATAAGAAATATAAAGTACAAATTTTCCTAATAGTGAGATATGATCAAAAGGTTAAACCTTTTATGTTTTTAAAGATTTTTAACACTATTTTAAACAAAAGAGTGTGAACAAATCCAAGAAACAAACAAAAAAAATTGATCTTTTGATAATAACGAGCTAAGAAAAAAAATACAAAATATTTCGAATTTAAAAAACACAACTAAACACTACACAAGATCTTCTAGCGATTGATATCACTTGTTAGGTCACCATTTTGTAAGATTACAATAGTAGAAAAGAGATTAGAAATAGAGATGGAAGATTATATGATATTCTAGAGAGAGTTTGACAAAGTGTAGCTTAGATATCAAAATAACCAACCATAAAACAAGTTCCATACATGTTCTATTTATAGGGATGAAGTAGGGCAACACTCCCTCTTCTCCCTTTTCTTCTAGGCGTGGGCTTTGTAAAGCCCATGGACTAAATCATAAGCCTAGTAAACAAAATGACTTATGACATAATAAACTAAGCAACCTAATATTTATTACAAATGACCGAGACTTGATATAACTGTGAAACGAGTTCCTAACACTCTTCATCCTCACTATCGGAATTAGAGCTTTCCTCATCACTAGACTCTTTCTTAGCTTTCAATGCTAAAGATTTAACTCTTTCACTTTTGCCTTTGACTATGTCGGAGTCTTTCTTGATTATCATTTCATGAACTTTCAAGTTTCCTATGAGTTCATCAATTGATAATGTCGCTAAGTTCTTTGACTCTTCAATGGCGGTGACCTTTGCTCTCCATTTGGGATGTAGAGCCCTAAGCAACTTCCTAACATAGTTCATGCTAGAATAACCTTCATCAAGAGCATTAAGACTAGTAATAATAGTATTAAATCTAGCAAAAGCACTATCTATGGTTTCATCTTCCGGAATGGAAAATTGTTCATATTGTTGAACAAGAAGATCAATCTTTTTCTCTTTGACTTGATTATTACCTTGATGAGTGACTAACAAAGTTTTCCAAATTTCCTTTGCCGTATTGCACATAAAAATTCTTTCAAATTCCTTTTTCGGCAAAGCATTGTAAATCACCATTTTAGCCTCATCATTTTTGGCTAGTTTTCTTTCAAGATTATCACTTTGTTGATCATAAGGAATAATTTGACCCTTTTCAATAGGTTTAAAGTCACTGTAACACCCCAACCCGACAAGGATAGAAGTGCTACATTACGGTAACATATCAAAGCATATACAGACATACAACATAAGTAATACAAAAGAATTCCAAAGGTTACAAAGGAAAATAATCTGAAATACAAGGTTACAAAANATATATATCTGTTCACTGAGCGCTTTATGCTCAGCCGCGTTTTCTTTTCCATGCGGCAGGTAATAAGCGGGAATTTGGGCTCGAGTGATGAGAGTAGGAGCTAGAGAACCTACACCTTAGTTTCCCCATCATATTGGACTATTTGGATTATGTTGGACTTATGTTGATGTTATTTCATTTTCGTACTTTTTGGGATTTTGTAATAATAAGTCATGATGTTCTTGGCTTACTTTTATATTATAAAGTCTTCCGCTTTGCGTTATAATCTTTTTATGCTTTGATATGTCGCCATAATATGACGCTTTTACCCTTTATCGGGTTGGGGTGTTACAATTATGGTATCAGAGACAGGTTGTGACCTGTAGACCTTAGGACTTGACCTGTGAGGATTGGGTAGACATTAGGCTTCGCTTTTGATTCGGTTTTTCCTTCGTATTTCGATTCCTCCTTTGTTTTGTTTCCGCTGACTCATTTATGATCTTTCAGATGGTTGTTACCCGCACTCAGGATGAATTTGCTAATAACCCTGCTTTTGAGGCTGCTGTCCAACAGTCTGTCAACGCACTCTTACCTAGGATTCGGGAGGAAATGCGAGAGGAAGTGCGTCAGGAACTGGCTAACGGTGCTGGTGGTTCTGGTGGTGGTGGGAGCCCACCTGAGACTATTCATACCTGGTTGGAAAGGTTCAACAAACAGAAACCTCGTTCATTCAGTACGGTTACTTCTCCCGACGATGCTGAGCATTGGATTGCTCATATGGAAAAGATATTCGAAGTTCTGGGCTGTGGCGACATTTTTATGGCACGGTTGGCTATGTATAAGCTTGAGGGGGATGCCCTCAATTGGTGGAAGGCATACAAGTATGCCAAGGGCGGAGAAAATGCGAATGAATATGTGGCTACTTTGTCTTGGGCTTCTTTTATTGAAATTTTCCGCTCTCAGTACTTCCCTCTATCCGAGAAGGAGAAATATGAACGGGAATACCACACGATTGCTATGACTGACAAGGAGA
>LBNU01019054.1:40145-63928 GCA_014162995.1 Artemisia annua
GGTTATCCTAATGCCTCTTATCATGTAGTTAATCCTAATCTACACGAATGTAGTCTCACTTGTGGACTCGGAATGGTCACTAACGCAAGTTCTAGAATCTAAGTATTACCGGTACACACATGGGCACTAAAGTTGAGTGCTTCTCTTCCTACCAATTCTAGGGGTGAACCTCACATATTTGGGTGGAAAATTTTTTGGTGGTACGGTTTTTTGTGCTAGTCATAAATTCTCCTATCCATGAGACGCTTATTAGGACTAAAGTTTCCCTCCTAATTAATGTAAAAAATTTTAAATTTACTCTAAAATTACTCTAACAAGTGTTTCTTTTGGTTTTATTACACACTACTTTTAAACAAGCAAAAATCAAGAAATATTGATGAGGTTTCATTAATCTACCCTTATTTACCCCCCCCCCCCTTACACTTAAGTTGAACATTGTCCCCAATGTTCGAAAATAAGGAATGGAAAAGATAAAAGGTTAAAAGAATGAAATCAGATACTCCCCTGATTCGTTCTTTATGCAAGTAAAGTAACACGGTTAGATCCTCCTCCAAGAAGACGAACTATCAAAGCTTCCCTTCCAGTATATGCATCATCTTCTTGTCCTAAATAACCTGTTAGCATGGAAACACTACAAGAAACCTTGCGTAAAATTGGTGGCATTATTCACATATATATAGACGTATACCTAGAAAGCAAGTAAGATATAATGCTTGTGGAATGATTTTTCTACAGATTTCCTGGAATTCATAAGAGAGATTTTAACAAACATACAAGTTCCGTTAGTAAACTTTAATCAACAAATAAATTCCAGATTTTTGCACCTGACGTCGTCAGGTATTAACTCCTGACGCCGTCAGAGTGTTCTGACAGAAAGTTTAAGTTGAGTTTCCGGAAAATTTCTTGGAAAACCTTTGTCTCAATTCCTGGGAATTCTGCAGAAAAAATCATTATGACTCGATACAAGCATTTGACTCTAACAATTACGAATATGTAAACTAATTTCATTGTTATGATTCATGTTCATTCGTTCTATATTAACCGATTTGGATGTCTCTTACACTTAGCTTTTGCAAAATACCTTTATATGTGATTAAGACGAAGTTAAAAACAAAATAAAGCATTTTCACAATTTAGTTTGAAGCATGAATCAATAGCAAGAAATATAATTTACATACGGAAGCAAATACACACAAAAACACACAAAACATGGGTTGCCTCCCAAGAAGCGCTTTTCTTTATTAATGAGTCTTGTAGCTAGACTCGAGGCCTTGCCTCGTTACGTGACTTCTTGTTCAAGACTAATGTCTTCTTCCTCAATCATTTCGTTCCCGCTTTCTTTATAGTGTTTAACACGTTGTATATTAACCACAAATTCCCTTCCGTCATCATCGATTAAAGTTACTGCCCCGGTCTTTGAGGAACCTTTCACTACGAATGGCCCATACCATCTTGACTTAAGTTTTCCGGGAAATAATCTTAAACGAGAGTTATACAATAGCACCTTATCTCCTTCCGAGAATTCCTTGGGTCTTTTGATCCTTTGGTCATGCCATCTCTTTGCCCTTTCTTTATAGGATATAGAGGATTCATAGGCCTCTAGCCTTAACTCATCAAGCTCCTGTAATTGCAAAAACCGATTTGTTCCAGCAATAGTATAGTCCATGTTGCAAGATTTTAATGCCCATAATGCTTTGTGCTCTAATTCTAGTGGGAGGTGACATGCTTTTCCGTAGACCATGCGGAATGGAGTCGTTCCTATGGGTGTCTTGTAAGCTGTTCTGAATGCCCACAAGGCTTCATCGAGCTTAAAGGACCAATCCTTCCTGTTTTGATGGACTGTTTTTTCGAGTATTCGCTTGATTGCCCTATTTGTGTTTTCCACCTGACCGTTAGTTTGAGGATGATAAGCGGTGGAAAAACGGTGGGAGACTCCATATCTCTTCATGGCTTTCTCCATTTGCGCATTGCAGAAATGTGTCCCCCGATCACTAATCAGGGCTTTAGGAATGCCAAACCGGGCAAAGAGCTTTTTTAAGAAATGGATGACTACTCTAGCATCGTTAGTTCGTAGAGCTTGCGCTTCCACCCATTTTGAGACATAGTCGATAGCCACCAAAATATACTCGTTTCCTCCTGAAGAAGGGAACGGTCCCATAAAGTCGATTCCCCAGACATCGAACACTTCACAGATTTGTATATAGTTCTGTGGGGCTTCGTCTCTCCTTGAAATATTATCAGCCCTTTGACATGCGTCGCACTCTTGTATCATTTGCTTTACATCACGGAATATCGTGGGCCAATAGAATCCTGCCTCAAATATCTTTCGGGCAGTCACATTCACCCCATGATGCCCCCCGGATGGGCCAGCATGGCATTCTCTCATGATTCTGACCGCTTCTTTTCCGGAGACGCATCTCCTGATAATTTGGTCTGGGCATCTACGGAACAAGTAAGGCTCATCCCAAAAGTAATATTTCAGTTGAGAGAAGAACCTCTTCCTTTCTTGGCCGCCCATACCATCAGGGGTAGCTCTACTTGCGAGGTAATTGGCGTAGTCCGCATACCATGGTTCCGAGTCGTCGATTAGCATGAGTTGCTCATCTGGAAATGAATCTCGAATCTCGCCCGTGTCAGTTTCCTGCTCGCTTGGGTTTTCGAGTCGTGACAGATGGTCAGCGGCGAGGTTTTCCGCTCCCTTTTTGTCGCGTATTTCGACATCGAACTCTTGCAACAACAAGATCCAACGAATCAATCGTGGTTTGGCATCTTGTTTAGCAAAAAGATAACGGAGGGCTGAGTGATCCGTGAAGACAACTGTTTTTGAGAGGACCAGGTATTGGCGGAACTTGTCAAAGGCGAATACTACGGCCAACAACTCCTTTTCGGTAGTGGTGTAGTTCTCTTGGGCGGGATTCATGGTTTTGCTAGCATAATATATGGGCTGGAAGTGTTTGTTGAGCCGTTGGCCTAACACTGCCCCGACTGCATAATCACTAGCGTCACACATGATTTCGAAAGGAAGCTTCCAATTTGGAGTGACCATAATTGGTGCTTGAGTGAGTTCCCGTTTTAATCGATCGAATGCATCTTTGCATTCAGGGGAGAAATCGAATGGGGCATCTTTTACCAACAATTGAGTCATTGGTCTAGCTATCTTAGAGAAATCCTTGATGAACCTCCTATAGAAACCTGCATGTCCCAAGAAGCTGCGTATCTCCTTAACGGTGGTCGGATATGGTAACTTGGAGATAGCCTCTATTTTTGCCTTGTCCACTTCAATTCCACTTCCCGAGATTTTGTGCCCTAGCACAATCCCTTCTTTTACCATGAAGTGGCATTTTTCCCAGTTCAGGACCAAATTGGTCTCCTCGCAGCGTCTCAGCATCTTTTCTAAGTTAGCAAGACAGCGGTCGAACGAATCCCCGAAAACCGAGAAGTCGTCCATGAAGACCTCCATGCTATCTTCCATTAGCTCATGGAAGATTGCCGTCATGCAACGTTGGAAGGTGGCGGGAGCATTACACAGTCCAAAGGGCATTCGCTTGTAGGCAAAGGTACCATAGGGGCATGTAAATGTGGTCTTTTCTTGGTCCTCAGGGGCGATGGGGATTTGAAAATATCCTGAGAAACCATCAAGAAAGCAGTAGTATTCATGACCCGCTAGCCTTTCTAACATTTGATCAATAAATGGGAGTGGGAAGTGATCTTTCCGGGTGGCATCGTTTAGTTTCCTATAATCAATGCACACCCGCCACCCAGTTACTGTCCTTTGAGGTACTAGTTCATCTTTGTCGTTTTTCACCACCGTCATTCCTCCCTTCTTTGGCACGACTTGTACAGGACTAACCCACGGACTATCTGAGATAGGGTAGATTAGCCCTGCATCCAGAAGTTTGATGACTTCCTTTTTCACTACCTCCTTGATGTTGGGATTAACCCTTCTTTGAGGTTGCACACTCGGTTTATAATTCTCCTCCATGAGAATTTTATGTGTGCAGAACGTTGAGTCGATCCCCTTAATATCAGCCACACTCCAGGCAATAACTTCCTTGTACTTTTTCAAGACCTCAATGAGCTTGCCCTTCTGTTCGTCCCCTAAGGTGGCATTTATGATAACCGGCAGTTGATCCTCTCCTTGGAGGAAGGCATATTCCAAGTGGGCTGGGAGTTCCTTAAGCTCTAGTCGAGGTGGTTCGATGATAGAAGGCTTAAGTTTGTTCTCGGGCTTACAAAGCTCGAGGGGCTCAACCTTTTCGAATCTGGGGTAGAACGAGACCGAGTTGACTTCTCCTTTGCTTTCTCTTTCGAAAATGGACGGTGTAGGATCTTCTTGCAACCAGCCGGCCTCTACTTCTTCGTCGACACATTCGTCAATGATGTCGGTCAGCTCATTGACTTCGCCGATGAAGAATAATTGGTCGGCTGCTTCAAGTGAAAGATTCATGGTGTCCTTGATATCAAAAGTCAAACTGTCAGCTCCCACTCGTAAAGTGAGTTTACCGTCATGAACATCAATGACAGCTCGGGCGGTTGCTAGGAATGGCCTTCCTAAGATGATGGGTACGAGATCATCTTCCTCCATCTCAAGGATGACGAAGTCGACCGGGAATTTGAATTTACCTACCTTAACTAGCACATTCTCGCATATGCCTAAGGGGTATTTGACTGACCTATCTGCGAGTTGGATGCTCATACGTGTGTGTTTGAGCCCTGAGTAGCCTAGTTTTTGGAACATAGAGTATGGCATTAGATTAATGCTTGCCCCAAGATCAGCTAGAGCATTCTTAACAGATAAGGATCCGATGGAGCAAGGTAAGGTGAAACTACCCGGGTCATTTACCTTCTCTGGCAAACCTCGCTGGACAACCGCCGAACATTCTTCTCCTAGAGTCACAAAGCCTTCTAGCTTTGTTCTGTTGGCGAGGAGCTTTCTGAAGTATGTACTATATTTGGGCATATGGTAACATGCATCCAGAAGGGGTATGGTGACAACTGAGTCTTTTAGGTATGACAGGAATCTCTTGTTGTCATTCTCGCTCTTTTGCTTCTTGAGACGGGACGGATATGGGATTCTTGGCGATTGCTTGAAGGGAGTCGTTGGGGAGGGTGCCGCTTGAGGAGGCTGCTCAGGGGTTTCGTCGTCTACATGTCTTTCTTCCTCTGGAGGGGTGTTAGGTTTGGTGGTGTTGGGTCTTTGGGTTGGGTATGGAGGATCTGAGGTTGTGGTACCGGCACGAGTGGTGATAGCAAGTAGAGGGCCTTTTTGATCCGTGTCGGGATCGATGTGGCCCTCGAGAGCAGCATGGAGTTCCATAAACTTGCTTCTCAAATCGTTTTGCTGGTTAGCGATGAGATTGCCAAGGCCTTTTAGTTGTAGGTCTTTCTCTAGCGTGAAGTGCCCAAGGTCATCTTCGAAAGTGCTCCTAACCAAGAAGTTAGGATCTCCTTCTCCTTCCTTCCTGATCACACGATTTCCCCAAGGGGTGAAGTCATCGTTCTGATAGAAAGTCAAGAGGGACGGGTCATCAAAGATGTCATGACTTGACAGGCATGCTTGCTCGGTGGGGGTGCTTTCCCTACATTCCTCTATTTCGTGAGGACCCCCACAGTGGTCGCAGATCAGGTATGGGTTGGAGAGTGGCTTAAGGGATTGTGAGCCGTTCAGGTATGACACTTGGCTTTGGATTTTACTTAGGCGGCTTTCGAAGGAAGGATTTTTCATAATTTCGGATATGCTGAGTACCGACTCTGGTTCATCCCAGGTGTCGTCTTGGTCTTGGGCGTACTCCTCAATTCTATTCCATCCTTCCTCTGCGCTAAGTTCGGATATTCTTCCTTTGCTTGAGCTATTGATTCCCCTCCGATCGGTTGGGGATGCTCTATCATAGAAGAGTTGAACAAGAAGCCAGAGTTCGAGACCGTGATGAGGGACTTGTCTTAATAGATCCTTGAATCGGGTCCATGATTCATGGATAGGTTCCCCTTTTTCGATGCAGAAGCGAAGGATTTTATCTCTGAGTGCTGAAGTTCTTCCTATGGGGAAAAACTTTTCACAAAACTCGGAGGTGAGCTGTTCCCATGTGAATATGGATTCGGCAGGGAGTTTGTTGTACCAATCCTTGGCTTTATCAAAAAGGGTGAAAGGGAAAAATCGCAGCCTAGAGGTATTCTTAGTGGCTCCGTCCGTATGGATGGTGTCCACTATTTTCAGGAAGTTTTTGATGTGTTGGAGTGGGTCTTCTGATTTAGATCCATGGAACTCGCACACACTTTGAACTAGCCAAACGTCGGTTGCACGCAAGGCTCCATCTGTGTGCTCATTCGGGAACACAATGGCATTAGCGAAACCACGAGGTGTGGGAGAGGAGTAATCTCCAAGGCGTTTGGGGACATCGCTTTCAGAGATTTCGGTGTTTTGGTCGGATTGGGGGCTAGGGATTGTGGCATGGTCATCCTCTTCTTCAAAGAGGGTTTCATCCAAGCCGATGGCGATGCCAACTGGTTCAGAAGCCGAGGAGCGTTGCCTCATCTTATGCATACTCCTTTCAGGGTCGTCGAAAGGAGTGAAAAGATCTTCTGAGGTGCTACGGCTTCGAGTGATTCTATAACTAGAGGAGTTTTCGTTGACCATGATGGCGGTCGGAAAGGGTTACGAACAAAGGCACAAAGAAAAAGATAGACTAAAGGGATCCTAGAAAAATAAAACAAAATCTCACTAGAAAGGAGTCTAGTGAGTAGACCTAATTAAGAATAAAAATTAACCTAAACAATAACTATTCCCCGGCAGCGGCGCCAAAAACTTGATGCGCGTGGATTGCAACACGCACTACGTTTTACCTCTCGAGGGATCTCGAGAAGCTTGCAATCCCCACCAGGCAGTGTACCTGACCGATGTAGTATAGTGTAGTGGCAAGTACCGGGGGATTGATCGTTCTCTCACAGGGAATAGTGTTCGTTAGGCTAAAGGCTACTCTAATCTAGGTCTAAGGGTGGAGGAAGATTCTTTTTGTATTTTTATATTTTATGAAAGCAGTAAAATCTCTGGTTTTGGAGGATAGGGCGGAATTAGTTGCTAGTCAACTAACCCAAGTTATCTACTTCTAAGCTACTTATATTTTTGTATTTTTTTGTTTTAGAGAAAATCAGTGGTGGAGAATAGTGTTTACTTAGATTTCATTACTCCCTAACTATCTTTTACCATGTAATTAGTATGTTGAGTTTGCGTGGATGACGGGTGTATTCCTAACAAGTCGTAGGGAGTGCGTTCAATTCCCTAACTCTATAAGTTCCTACCTCACTCTATGACGATACGTCAAGCATCCTATCATGAGCTCACCGATAGCAACCTATGCATGAAATACTACCTTAAAATCGATAACGCACATACGATTCACGTTTCTAAAGACGTTCAAGCTTGTTACCGTATAGGAGGTTAGCCAGTTTTCTCTAGTCTAACGTAGATGAAACATTCACCCAAACACAATCACAACATACACATCACATGATAATCAATAGTTAGGTTTCATTAGATCTAAGCAAACACAAAGTAAATTAGCCTAGCATGTTGAAAGAAAGACAAGCACAAGCATATATCACACAACACATAGACATATTGTATGAATAAAGACTTATCTTGGATTAAACATGCAAGTTAGAGGGGTTAGGATACCCTCTAAGGTCTGTAATACACGTACTAGGGTTTAACCCTAAAGTTCTCCACTCCAAAATTCCTTTTTAAAATAAGAAAAAACGTTCTATATATATAGAAAACGCGGGCTGACGGCGTCAGCCCAATAGGTGACGTCGTCAGCTCGGCGATTAGGGTTTCCTGACGGCCTTGATTGACGTGGTCATAATTGCTGGTTCCAGATCTGACGGCCTTGGTTGACGGCGTCACAATTTACACTACGAACTCTCTGGATCGTCACGAGTCTTTTTTCCACTTCTGGACTTCACTTGTTCCTGACGGCGTCACTTAGTAGAGTGTGACGGTGTCACCTTCAGTAATCTTCAAGGTCTTTTGAGTTTTTGTTGTTTTCCGCACTTTTTCACTCCGAAAACGCCCGAAAATGCTTCTTTTGTGATTTTCCCTTCAAAAGTACCTAAAATGAGGAAAGAAACGACTTTGGGTGAAATCCAAACCAAAAACATATGAATTAGGACTCAAAATGACCCCTAAAAACGTAACATTTTTTGACTCATCAGTAAGTATGAAATAGTAGTAAGAGGTAAGGTAAAGGTTAGTCATCAACCACGAGCCCAGAAACAGATATAATGCCTTCATAATAATGCCTTCATCATAATCATAATCATAGTCATAATCACACATAAAGCAGCATATGTAGGGGAGACCTACCAGAGTTGTGAAGGACGTGCATGCACGCAGCATCAATTACCAGATACATATAACAGATAACAAAAACAGATCTAGGATGCATCCATACGCCCCCACAGAAATCAGATTGGCCATAATAAATCATATCATAAAGTGTGCACATAATATAACAGAAAAGGGACGTGGCAGAACATCACTCCACTGCCCTAGAGTCATGTCAGAGGTGCATCACTGACACGGACATGGAACCCCCATGCCTAGTGAAACAACTTTGGCTCGGGTGTCAAACTAGAATAGGTCAAATAGAATGTCATAAATGACACAGATCATAGGTCATCATAATAATGAGATCAGAAATACATATCAAGGGTTCATATCATAAAGTCCAAATCAGAAAGTCCAAATCAGAAGGTTCAAAATCAGAAAGTTCAGATAGCAAAGGTTCAGAAAATATAATGGGGTTTCATAGCAATGGCATCGGGAACCCTAAAGAAAATGAAAGATCAAAAGAAAAGGGAAGTCATGAGAAACCTTTATTGAAAAGGTCAGAATATCTGTACCTTATGCAAATCAAACCAAAACCAAAGAAAGCACACGGAAATGGAACTACTCCCTCTTCACGAATCTACACAAATTAATAATCAAGTATTACTTATAAGATCAGTTCAATCAGATTACCCATTTTTGGTTTCTTTCTGTTTTTAATAACTTTCCATTTTTAGCAAGTCTTCCGAATTAGTAAGTCTCCCAAAATTGTATATTAATACTTTAAGGTTATAATCGACAATTAATAATATTTAAGGTTAAAATGACCAATATTATTGTTTAGCGTTAAATATGTCAATTTAATAAAGTTTAGGGTCATAAATGTAAATTATCAACCTTTAATATTAAAAATGTCAAATAAATTATTTTAAAGTTTATACTAAAATTTTATATTAAAATAATAATTTTAGACCCCACCGTTTCGTAATTTATTTATATGCATACACGACATCAAATTATACCACGACGACCCCAAAATACGACACCACAATCTTTCCTCTTATTTCTTTTAATTCCATTTGAAAGTATAGTCAATCACTTATTCCAAAATCCATTTGCATGAAAACAGATCGTGGCTTCCTTAAACGATTTAAGCCATAAGAAAATAGACAAAAATGTTCCAAGTCCTTTGTTATTTAAATTTCATGCAACAAGCTTATAACAGTTTTTAAAGTCGTGTTCTTACGTCCAAAATAGTCGAGCAATCTCACAAAGTTTTACACACAACCGACACGACCAAAATTCATGTTCGATGCATACGTACCCTCATGAAATAATAAACTGAAAGGCCCACCTAAATGAACTTGTTCAACCAAAAAAATTATTCGACGCACATGCAGGTTTTTAATTCATTTTCATACGTATTCCCACAAGTTTTACATAAAATCACCTAGACCCACACTACGTATGCTATAGCAAAACCAAAACAAACTTCTACACCTGTCCCTCTTTTCTCGAATTAAATATACACATGCTTCTTTATATTTTCTAGTATACGGATGCTTCATCTAGAGGTTAAAAATGAGTGCCACAAGGCTTCATCTTCATTTTCTAGTATACGCATTCTTTATATTTTCTAGTTCGAAACAGAAAAGAGGATTTATATATACGCGTGCTTCATCTTCATTTCACTTAGGTTTTAATTCCAGATTTTAATGCATATCTAGAGGTAAAATAAATGGTGCCGCACAGCCGAAACGAAACGTATATCACCAACAGTTTCTTATAGTTCAAAACAGAAACAAGAATTTATATATGCCTTCCATGATTTCATGTGAGTTATCTTATATGTGTACATGCATGTTTGGGTTCATATTAGTTTCAAGATTATTTTTCACGTTAACATAGAGATAGAACGAAAGAAGACGATAAAGGAGATACACAAACCCTCGAAGCGTGATTGAAAGGAAAGAACCAAGAACCAAGAATCATCGACCAGAACTGAACCGAAACTAAACAATCCAATACCCCTCGAATCAAAACACCACGACCAAAACTCCAGCCTCGAACTGAAGAGGACCACAATCAAAACACAACCTTAACTAGCCTTGTCACACCCGCTTCTTAATGATCGGATGGGAGAATACAATAGTATGCCGCCACTTTGTTTTAGGGTTTAATGTGTGAAAAGAATGTGTGAAGTTGTTAATTGATATGCCGTATATTACGATGAGTGAAATTAGCGGAATACGTGTGGTATTTTAGGCAAAAATATGGGCCGAATCTGTTGTGATGGAATGAATATGTGAATGCTTATCTTCTCTTGTATAATGTACTTGGTCATGATATTTTGCTAGGCGATTATTTTTATTTTTCTTATTAGGAACCTTAGCTTAAGATTTTATTTAGTCTTAATGTGGTTTATTTTTATATAGTTTATTTATTTTGGTACTTAAGATATATATAGTTGTGTAGTTCTTATAAAATTTCTCCGGTACTCTTGTAAGATAAAAATAGTTAGAGGGGTAATTTCGGAAATTCAAGTGTTTAGAAATTGAGGGTTTTACAACTCTTCCCATCTAAAAAAAATTTTCATCCTCGAAAATTGGAGGAGAAACGAAACAGAACACAACTGACTGTGAACGGAAGTGTGAATGACTTGTTTCTCATGACTCAATCCAGATAAAAAAAAAATTAGGATCCCTCAGAACAAAACGAATCAGAGTGAATCGGGTCAAACCAATGCAACATATAACAGATGATGCTAGGTGAATCTTATCAGAATTACATATTGAATATAGACGGAAATCAGATCAAATGACAAGATTCAAACAATAGAGAGCTTTACAATGAAGCTTAAGATTTATAACAGATATACATATGTTACCAGAATGAAAATCAGAGTTTCAGACTTATTCAGATTTCTAACGGACAAAGACAAAATAAGCATAGGTAGAAAGAACTCAGAGTCTCACTAATCGCAGATAATTCAGATGAGATATCAAAACTTTTAGGATTTCAAAGGTACTCCTCGGATATCCTATGATCACAATAAGTGCACATTATATGGTGTAAGTATTATCACATTTATCAGGCGTCATAATACGGGCACCACATAACTATGCCCTCATAATGATCATACTTTATCTCGAGTCGTGAACAAACAACCTATTCTTAGTCCACTAGTACTTCTACAGTCCACAGATTAACAGAATCAGATGTCATAGCTTAGAGGAAAACAGACTGCTCAAAAGAGTAATGGAAATTCCAGAATTTCTAACAGAAGTAACGTACTGCGTTCAAGATCATAGGTCTTCACAATTCGCCAAAATTCTCAAAACGAGGCCATTATCAAGAAAACGCAGAATGAACACGGAACTGAGATGTTTCTAGAGAATTTAAAATCTTTAAGGAGTTTTATTACCAGGTCACGAGACTTAAGTGGGTCAACGGGAGTGAAAATTCATCGTCGACTTCTTCCTCACATAATCAGTTCATCCAAACCTAGAGGTTTACTTCCATTTCTTTCCATACAAAATACATGATCTCCAATCTCTTCAATTCTGGTTAATCTATCTTCATTCTTCTATCAACCTGGGAGTGATCAAAATCATGAGCTGGAGTTTGGTTCATCATTCCTTCTGCAGTTCCCCCTTTGGAACGTGATGGAGTAATGTGAACTTCTGGCACGATCTTGAATTCCTTCATCATCCAGTCTGCTTCCACTCTCAATTCATCTTAGTACAACCAAGATGAATAGGGAAGTGAGACTGCATTTCTTCATCAGCTCCAGGTTCGCCATCTTGACTAGATTTTGTCCTCTGCTCGACAATACTTCTGCTCTGTAGGGATCATCTTCCACTCTTCGTGGTAACTACTGCTGTTATCAAATCTAGAGCATGCAGTGAACAATCTCCTCATACGTTTTTAGTTGCCTTGACACATGAACAGTCATCTTCCTGCGATGTGTACGTTCATGACCGAGTCTCTCTTAGAAGCGTCCCAAGTAAGGTACCACTCGCGGGTGCGGAAGCATATCTCTATTTCATCTTTTCCCAGAACTCCATTCTCAATCAAACTGAGCTGTTCCCTTCTGTTCATGAAATTTATTAACAGTAACGCAATTTGTAAGAACCTTCCAAATTTCCTGCATGGTTCAGAAGATTTCAGCTTCTCAATTCTGTTGTCGGAGTTTATAGTAATATTCTCAATTGAGGACACCGTTGCCTCAACATACATCAGACTTCTGGAATATACAACTGATTGTCAAATTTCTAACAACTTGCGCAATTGGTTCTCATGTTCTTCCTTGTTTCTAAACGTACTAATGAGTCATACAATGACCATTTGTCTAAACATTCGAGAAACATAAATTCCATTTGATGCATAAGAATAGTTGACAATTTTGCCAATACAATTGGCATCATCAGAGTTCGCAATAATGAGTACAAAGGTGGCTGCAGAATCACTTCTCATTACCTTCCTTCTTCATAACAAATGTAATACTTTACAGAGGTTATCCTTGATTAATTAACCCATTTCTTAGAAGTTCCTGTGGTTACTTCTTCAGTCCATCAAACGAAATCAGATACTGAGTTTCAAAGGTAGACCAAATCAATTATTAATATGCGGAAGGGATTAATGATTTCGGATGGTGATTTAGTTAGGTTCACGATAGTCGATACACCACCATATATTTCTCTTTCTCTTCTTCATAAATCAACCGGATTATCCCAGAATAAAATACCAGGGTGATTAACATCATATTACGTCAGCTCATTCAATCTCTCAACTTCCATGGCATCTTCGACTGAGATCCGTTCAGATTCTATTTTCAAGCAGGAGGGAATACCTTAAGGTTTATCAGAGAACATTGAAAAATTTTGTACTAAAAAATACTTCCAGTGCCAGAGCTTTTCAAGAATGGACACTATTAGGTGCTAGAAGAAACTTGAAAATCAGAAGAGGTCAGAGTTTTGTACTTTCATAGTAGCATCAATCTTAACAGATTCATGTGTTTCAGAAACATCATAACATGAGTAGAATGAAACAAGTTACTAAAGGTCACAAGCCAACTCAAAATCAAAAGACCTCAAAATCAGATATATCATGATTAAACGGATTCATAGAACGAATACAGACATCAAACCAGACGGATGGTTTATGTACCTCAGAGTCCAGTACATGATACATCAAAATGTTGAAATAGATGAAAGAACAGTTCAAGGTATTGGAATCTCGTTTGTTTTAAACAAAAGTGATAGGTGGATTATAAATCAATGGTACTACAACATCAAATGTTCGTCAGAAGTGAGATGTATAGAATATCAGTCGTCAGTATCAGTTAACGAATCCATAACAAGATAATATTAACATCATATCCTTCCAAAGGAAACTGATTGGCAAACAAAGTTCATCATTCAGAGGGAGGAAAACAAAATTTTCCTATTTCTGTAATTAACAATTATCAGAGTAAAGGATTATGCAAAGTCAAATAGTATCAGGTGATACATTATATGCCCA
This sequence comes from Artemisia annua, assembly GCA_014162995.1. Lineage (NCBI taxonomy): Eukaryota > Viridiplantae > Streptophyta > Magnoliopsida > Asterales > Asteraceae > Artemisia > Artemisia annua. The sequence continues at coordinate 53,992 of LBNU01019054.1, forward strand.
GCATAAGAAATGAATTCACAGAATGTGTCTAACACATCATGTTTGAATAACCTTCAGAATGGTCGGTAAAATATCAGAATGTTTGTCAGGCAAAAATGGAATATGAGGATCAAAAGTGAATTTGAATGGTATACGGTATCAATGTCATTCCCAACTTCACACTCCGGTGGAAAACTTGGTGGTTCAAACAGGATCACATCGAGAATGCTCGGATTGCAAAATAGCTCTCAAGGTGAGATTTATCCCTTGGTGTACAAAATAGATGCTCAGACACTTCATGACCGCAGAAGTAACGTACGAGTCCCCAAAACAATAGTGATAGAAAATATTTAACAATCAGAATTATGGTAGAGAGTTCAAAATTGTTAAGAACGCCAAATGTGAGACATAGAAGGACAGTCGTCAGCATCTTGAATGCTCAAATAACCAATTCCATATCAGAATAAAATCGAAGTTAACATTCCAAAGAAATACATATCAACATAGCAAAGCTTATCGTTCAAAATTGAGGAAAACATTCTTATACTCGTGGTTAAATACCACAAGACTCATCATCAGAACAGAAATGATAAGGCAAAATCAAATAACATCAGAAGACTTGCATATGCTTATCAAAGCAAGAAAAAATTCACAGAATGTACCAAATACATCATCGTCATAGAGATTCTCAAAATGCCCGAAGAGGCATCAAAAATGGTTAACAGATGAATCAGAGGTCAAGAGCGGAATTAGAAGATAAGTATCAAATAGTGTCAGACATTTCTACATAATTCTCAATATCTTCAACACTCACGGGGTTACAAATCTTCAGGTGGTGCAAAACAAAAGTTTTCAAATCTCTAGAAAGTGATCTTAACAGGATCAACCAAAAGAAAGGCACGAATCAGAGTGATGCGGAAGCACTGTTACTACTAAGACGCCCTAGTCTACCCATTCCTCACCGGTAAAAACTTAGGTTGTTAAAGGGAATTCTTAAAGCAAATTATCAGAGTCGTTTTGTGAGCGCCTACAGTGGAAACTGAATGGTCCAAAACTCACAGGTTCAGGTTTATGTATTACAAGTCGTCAGCCTGGGCTCTGATACCATAATTGTAAAACCCCAACCCGAAAAGGATAGAAGTGCTACATTACGGTGACATATCAAAGCATATACAGACATACAACATAAGTAATACAAAAGAATTCCAAAGGTTACAAAGGAAAATAATCTGAAATACAAGGTTACAAAAGAGAATAACAATGAAATGCTAAGTCTGAAATATAAATCTCTTCTAGTCATCTGTAATCCAGAATATAGCTATCAAGGTGAAGTCCACTAATATCTTATGCACTCTTCACTCATATCCCAGCTTCCCACTAAAACCTGCTGCGTAAGAAAGAAAACGCGGCTGAGCTTAAAAAGCCCAGTGAACAGATATAACAACGAAGTAATAATGAAACAGAATGAATACTGAATAAGGTATAAAGGAAATAACATAATGAAATCAAAGGTAAGTATGAAATAGTAGTAAGAGGTAAGGTAAAGGTTAGTCATCAACCACGAGCCCAGAAACAGATATAATGCCTTCATAATAATGCCTTTATCATAATCATAATCATAGTCATAATCACACATAAAGCAGCATATGTAGGGGAGACCTAACAGAGTTGTGAAGGACGTGCATGCATGCAGCATCAACCACCAGATACAGATAACAGATAAAAGAAACAGATCTAGGATGCATCCATACGCCCCCACAGAAATCAGATTGGCCATAATAAATCATATCATAAAGTGTGCACATAATATAACAGAAAAGGGACGTGACAGAACATCACTCTACTGCCCTAGAGTCATGTCAGAGGTGCATCACTGACACGGACATGGAACCCCCATGCCTAGTGAAACAAATTTGGCCAGGGTGTCAAACTAGAATAGGTCAAATAGAATGTCATAAATGACACAGATCATAGGTCATCATAATACTCAGATCAGAAATACATATCAGGGGTTCATATCATAAAGTCCAAATCAGAAGGTCAAATCAGAAAGTCCAAATCAGAAGGTTCAAAATCAGAAAGTTCAGATAGCAAAGGTTCAGAAAATAAAATGGGGTTTCATAGCAATGGCATCGGGAACCCTAAAGAGAATGAAAGATCAAAAGACAAGGGAAGTCATGAGAAACCTTTACTGAAAAGGTCAGAATATCTGTACCTTATGCATATCAAACCAAAACCAAAGAAAGCACACGGAAATGGAACTACTCCCTCTTCACGAATCTACACAAATTAATAATCAAGTATTACTTATAAGATCAGTTCAATCAGATTACCCATTTTTGGTTTCTTTCTGTTTTTAATAACTTTCCATTTTTAGCAAGTCTTCCGAATTAGCAAGTTCTCCGAATTAGTAAGTCTCCCAAAATTGTAATTTAATACTTTAAGGTTATAATCGATAATTAATAATATTTAAGGTTAAAATGACCAATATAATAGTTTAGCGTTAAATATGTCAATTTAATAAAGTTTAGGGTCATAAATGTAAATTATCAACCTTTAATATTAAAAATGTCAAATAAATTATTTTAATGTTTATACTAAAATTTTATATTAAAATAATATTTTAGAACCCACCGTTTCGTAATTTATTTATATGCATACACGACATCAAATTATACCACGATGACCCCAAAATACGACACCACAATCTTTCCTCTTATTCCTTTTAATTCCATTTGAAAGTATAGTCAATCACTTATTCCAAAATCCATTTGCATGAAAACAGGTCGTGGCTTCCTTAAATGATTTAAGCCATAAGAAAATAGACAAAAATGTTCCAAGTCCTTTGTTATTTAAATTTCATGCAACAAGCTTATAACAGTTTTTAAAGTCGTGTTCTTATGTCCAAAATAGTCGAGCAATCTCACAAAGTTTTACACACAACCGACACGACCAAAATTCATGTTCGATGCATACGTACCCTCATGAAATAATAAACTGAAAGGCCCACCTAAATGAACCTGTTCGACCAAAAAAATTATTCGACGCACATGTAGGTTTTTAATTCATTTTCATACGTATTCCCACAAGTTTTACATAAAATCACCTAGACCACACTACGTATGCTATAGCAAAACCAAAACAAACTTCTACACCTGTCCCTCTTTTCTCGAATTAAATATACACATGCTTCTTTATATTTTCTAGTATACGCATGCTTCATCTTGAGGTTAAAAATGAGTGCCACAAGGCTTCATCTTCATTTTCTAGTATACGCATTCTTTATATTTTCTGGTTCGAAACAGAAAAGAGGATTTATATATACGCGTGCTTCATCTTCATTTCACTTAGGTTTTAATTCCAGATTTTAATGCATATCTAGAGGTAAAATAAATGGTGCCGCACAGCCGAAACGAAACGTATATCACCAACAGTTTCTTATAGTTCAAAACAGAAACAAGAATTTATATATGCCTTCCATGATTTCATGTGAGTTATCTTATATGTGTACATGCATGTTTGGGTTCATATTAGTTTCAAGATTATTTTTCACGTTAACATAGAGATAGAACGAAAGAAAACGATAAAGGAGATACACAAACCCTCGAAGCGTGATTGAAAGGAAAGAACCAAGAACCAACGACCCGAACTGAACCGAAACTAAACAATCCAATACCCCTCGAATCAAAACACCACGACCAAAACTCCAGCCTCGAACTGAAGAGGACCACAATCAAAACAAAACCTTAACTAGCCTTGTCACACCCGCTTCTTAATGATCGGATGAGAGAATACAATAGTATGCCGCCACTTTGTTTTAGGGTTTAATGTGTGAAAAGAATGTGTGAAGTTGTTAATTGATATGTCGTATATTACGATGAGTGAAATTAGCGGAATACGTGTGGTATTTTAGGCAAAAATATGGGCAGAATCTGTTGTGATGGAATGAATATGTGAATGCTTATCTTCTCTTGTATAATGTACTTGGTCATGATATTTTGCTAGGCGATTATTTTTATTTTTTTATTTTTATTTTTCTTATTAGGAACCTTAGCTTAAGATTTTATTTAGTCTTAATGTGGTTTATTTTTATATAGTTTATTTATTTTGGTACTTAAGATATATATAGTTGTGTAGTTCTTATAAAATTTCTCCGGTACTCTTGTAAGATAAAAATAGTTAGAGGGGTAATTTGGGAAATTCAAGTGTTTAGAAATTGAGGGTTTTACAGTCACCCTCAGTAATAATATGCCAAAGATCAATGTCTTTTGATTCACATACGTTTCGAATCTTGTTTTCAAATAAATAAAACAATCGGTTTCGAAAAGTGGTGGTCTTTGCATAGATTGCCCTTCTTGATATTTGTCGAAATCCATTGATCGATTCAAGTTTTAAAATAAAGTTTATTTTAAAATCTTGCCTGACCTGGCTTCTGATACCAAAACTTTGATTATAAAACTTTATTTATAAAACTTTATTTATGAAAAACTTTGATTCAAAAGTGGATGAAATCAATCAACACCAATATGAACACAACACTATGCTAACACAATCAATCAATAAGTATGTAAAGAAAAGAGATGGAAAGATCTAACCGAGACAACGAGATTTATAGTGGTTCAGTCACGAAGCTCTTCTTCTCCCTACTCCACTCCCCGAGTACCACACTTGAGATTCTAAGCATTAATCTTCAGGCGGAGAAAACCGTACAACGTCGCTTACGTTATTTTTAGACACTAAGCTAGATGTCGGGTACTAATCTTAGCTAGTACCAATCTACCACGATCCACATGATCCTAACTTATCACACGATCTACACGAACCTCACACAATATACACGATCCACACGATCCTAACTTATCACACGATCCTCACACTATACTCTTGATCCTCTTGATCAACACACAATCACACAAGCTACTAGAGACCTCCAAGATCACAACAAGATCACAATGATCAACACAAGACAAAAACAAAATACAATGACGCTTGAGGTATGTCAAGATACAATCAAGTTAACACCTAGTAATGCAAGTGCACTACACAAAGACTCTAACACTTTGTATCTTCTTGATACTTTGTGTTCTTCTCTTGACTAGTAGAGGAATGTAGGTGATCTTTGGTTGGATGAAAGGATCACTCTTTAAACAGAAAAAACTAACTAATGATCAAAGGAATATAAGCGTGCTATGAGTATATAACTCAGAAAGTTTTGTGTGAAAAAGGATAGCCAAAATATGGGAAGTGAAGTGGTATTTATAGAATCTGGAAATTTGACCGTTTGAGGGGGACGGCACCACTAATTGTCACACGGTACCACTAAATTTAGTGGTACCATGGTACCGTGCCAGACAAAGACGCTCCATTTTTTGTCTTTAATGGTGAAATTTTATTTGGGGGAGTTTGGAGCTGGTTTGGGAAAAAATAGTTGTTGGGGGATTTTTGAAATGAATTTCTCAAATAAAACATTTCTTTATATTTCAAAAATAAAATGTATTTTTGAAAGAAATTTTTGTCAAGCTAAAAATGTGAAGTTCTAAACACAAATTCACTTCTTTGATCATTGGTCAAGTTGTAAATTTGTATGTTCATACCTAGAGTGATTGACGTAGAAGTCGGATATATCGACTAAAAATTTGTTTACGTTAGCTTTGACGTAAGATTGTTAGGTCACCATTTTGTAAACACAAGTATAGATTTGATAAGAAATGAGATGAGAAATAGATATGGTTGATCTACTAAATATGTGAAAGGATTTGACAAGAGTTTAACCAAGATATTCAATAAACCAACAATGTGAAAGGTTACATAAGCCTTCTATTTATAGGCAAGGAGCTAGGGCAACACACCCTCTCCTTCCTATCTTCATACGTGGGCTTTTTTTCTAAGGCCTAATGGGCTTTATGGCCTTCCAACATTACATAATCATAAAACAAAAATAACTAAATAATGTAGCAACCTATTACATATAATGAAATGACCGAGACTTGAGAGATTACGTGAAACGTGATCCTAACAATCTCCCCCTAAGGGTCGGTCATGATGGTTATCAAGGTTGCTCGACGTCTTTTTCTTTGTCTTTAATCTTTGACTTTTACGGCTTCAGACGTCTTCAAAAAATTCATTAGCAAAATGATTCATCGTTCTTTGTTCTTTGTCTTTGATGATGTGATAGTGATCTAGTGATGTCGTAATCTGTCATTCGTCACTTTCTTTGCCTCCAGTGGATTTGCGCCTTTCCAGCATGCTCATACATCTTTGACGTTGGACATTCATACGTTTGTAACTCTCATTTCATTGTTGTAGATTCTTTGAGTTGACGTAGAATCTTTCTTTGACTTTTACAATGCCTCGATCTTTGAAGAGAGCTTTCTTAGGCTTTTAGATGGAGGTATGAGCATGTGGAAGTTGGTGTTCAAGACGTTGGTAGTACCTGCATTGAAACAGTTAGCAATAATACATCTGGTACTTACAGGTTCAGAATTAGAGATCGTCAACAGCATAGTGTGAAGACTCCTTCTAATCCTTACCAAGGTCGTTCCTAATCGGATACCCCCTAGAGGGCTTACACAGACATACATAAGTACACCCACGATTAGGTGAGTCGCTGGAGATCACCCCACGACTGTATACCGTTTGGAGCCATCGTAAACACTAAGTGTAATCCACAAGGAATTACCGAAGTGACCTGCTGTCAAGGTTGTTTGATGTTGACCCTGGCAGGATTTCCGTTCAATCATTCGAGAAATACATAGGTAATTCCCTCATAAACGTTCTTGGCAGATTGCTAAGATCTGCGTAGGACTTGATAGTTTACACTTAGTGTCCAATGATGTAAGACACTAGTGTAGAAGTATTAAGTGTTCCTAAGAGATCTTTGATGTATCTCGTGGCTCTAGACTCAATATGTGCACATTTTGGTCGTCGGAGGTGTGGAGCAGAGTACCTCCTTTTCAATATCGACACACTCGAATGAATGGTCAATAGATTATGTAGGGTTCTCCGTGAGAATGAAACAAGTATCTTTTGAGAGAAACTTGAGTGGCTAAGAAGGTTTAGGTGCATTGCGTTACTGGGTCCATGACGTCTTTATCTTCAATACCGGTGTCGCCTTAGCAACGACCAGTAGCATATGAATTGAACCCGGTGTCTGACCTAAGGTTGAACAAATGGAGGGCTATTTCTTTTCACCCTTTTCTTTCATTTCTTTTTAATTCTTCAACCCCTTCTTTCTCCATTCATTCTTTTCTCCTTTTCATGTCATACCTAAGGACTTCTAATTTCTAACTATTGGTGTTGTCCTTTGGTAGATCCCTCCGGTTCTGGCGGATCATAGGACGGTTATTCCTATCCTTAGTCACCTTGTAACTCCATGACTATCCTATTGTTGCCATAAAACCAAATGTTTGAATATCTCTCAAAGTGTTTATGAGTAATAAACCTTTTGTTAACACTTTGAGGGTATTGATTTCATTAGAAGGACACCCCTCCACATATGCTCATGAATATTTTTAGAAATTTGCACACGTGGGAGGAGTAGGCACTTTTGAATTGATCCACTCTTAATAGACATGTACCCGAGGGACACGTTTACGTTGCTTAGTTAAAGGGATCCGTTATCAGTTTTTAGGTGATAACTAGCCCTAATAACTAACTTGAAGTTGTTAACATTCCTAAAAGGAAGTTAGACCCGTCAAAGTAAACGTCTAAGAAGAGTTTCTCGAAACGGTACTTTCTACTTGGATAAATCCTTTCGAATACTAACATTTGTTGTTTCGTCAATTCATGGGTCAATTCTGAGTCGAGCTCGCACAAGATATAACTTTAACATCATATTTTAATCACTTTTTCATCTTCTCCCCCTCAAAAATAGCATATCAAATGTTGATATGTAAACTTTTTATTAAAATATGCCTTTTTGAGTCTTATGGGGAGAATTCAACAAGATCTTTTTGTTTGAAGAACGATGTTTTTGGTCAAGTATTCCCCCTCAACAAGTGAATACTCATTGAGGTGAAATACTTGTCTTTTGAGCAGAATTGTAGAAAATCAAGAAAAATTTGTTAATTCTACTCAAAAGTAAGAAGCTTTCACTCCTTAAGTGAGGATTGTGGCACTGATGCGTACCACAGGGTCCTTTCAATACAAAGTGCGGGTTGTACACTGTAATGTGTGCACAAGCCGTAGTAATCACAAATCAATCACTATATAATGGAAATATTGAAATGTTAGTACCAGAAACATGTGAGATAAGTTTCACCAGCAGACATAGCATCAAAGTCTGTGAATCGAGGATCAGGTCGTTTGAATGTCAAGATCGGAAATGATGGTCGAACGCCGATGTAGCTTTCCAATCTCCTGATCTACTCACGACGATACAATCTTTCTTCAACAGTATGAACAAAGTTGCGAATCATCCTCCGTGCATTTGCTTTCCACCTAGTATTTTCCCCCTTGCTTAACCACTTCTTGTCATCAATCAATCTTTCAACTAACCCATCACGAACTCTTTGAAGTGTGTCATCACAGAATTTCTGAATCTCATCAAACCTCATGTAGCGGAGCTGATGTTCTTGTTGAGGTAGGTGATTCCAAATGATGGTTGTTGTATGAGCGTATGCTGTGATGATTGTTGAATTCCAGGAAATGTGAGTTGTGGTTTGGTTAGGCTGAGCTTGTTCTGATAAATTTCAACGCCCAGCTGAAGATCTTCCACTCTTTCTTGAACTATTAATCGTCTGATGTAGAGAAATAGTGAAGCAATGAAGTTATACTGAGTTGACTTTGGGAAACGCAGCATCTTTCCTTGAACCTTTTCCAAGTACATGTCTTCAATGTCATTTAGGTTGAGATCAGGGAAATCTGCTTCTCCGAACTTGTATTCCTTCTCATCTTGTCTCTTGACGATAATCTCTTTCATGAAAGTGTAGTTGAATCTTCGTGACTCTAAGATTTCCATGATTGCAACAATTCGAGACTTGTGCTTCACGTTTTCACTTGACGTCAAATGCAGTCTGTGAGTGTAGCCGAGTTTATGTTTGTCTGGCCAGTGTTGAATACCGAGGAGAGCTTCTCTATTGTAGGTTACAACGGAGTTGCTGAAGATCAGTGTTGTTTCTTCAATAGCTGGTAATTCGTATCTGGCAGCAGGGACTGAGATCGTCAGTGAAGTGGCATATCTTTCTTTTGAAGTCTCATGAGCGTGTTGAAGATATCTGAGATCGTTGTTGAAGAAGAAACGGTATGGAATCTTAGGCTTTTCCGAAAATCCTTGCAGAGGTGGTGGTTTGGTCCAGTCGGTGAAGTAAGGCTTGTTGTGGTCAGAATGGACGTCGTAGTTAGCTTCAGGATTCAGCCAGTCGAATGTACCAGACAAGGCGCATGCAATGTTCTCCATGTGATATTGCAGTTCGACTTCGTTTCCCGATCTAGACTTAAGAAAGTCAAAAGCTTCATGATTGATCCTTCGTAATTCAGCCTTTGTCATCTTATCAACTTGAAGACCCAACATGATACTTTGAGTATACTGCGAAGTGTTTCCAGGAAGCGGTTCGTTGGTTTCAATTGGTGGTTGTGACTTGATCATTTCAGTTAACCAATCAGCTTCAGGAGCTTCATCAACATTTAACCATGAGAATGGTTTTGACTTCTTCTTCTTTTTCTTTGACTTGGTAGACTTTCTTTTTGATGTCGATGACGGTCCAGGTTGTGATTCAGGAATGTTGGATTCATGGATGGTTGTTTCGGGCTCTTCCTGATTATCATCTGGTTGAAGCATGGAAGGTTCTTCTGCATGTGTAGGACCGGATCCAGAGCCTGGAGTTTGCTGTTTGCTGACTAGAGCTTTGGAAGACGTGGCTAGTGGTTTTTGTGAAGATGATGGTTCTTTGGTAGTCCTTGATTTCTTGCTTTTGGAATCGGGATCAGGATCATCATCTTTTCTTGATCTTTTGTGTTT
>LBNU01019055.1:0-14937 GCA_014162995.1 Artemisia annua
TGATTATTTGTTGTAATTACTTTTATATTAGTGTTAAATGACCCCTAACTTGTATTTTGATTAGAATAAAAGCGCATTTGCTTGGAGACAAGCAAATCTCAAGTGTAAGGGTATTTGATGAGGCGAAAAGTGTACCGCTTTTTGGGGGTCATTTAAGCACTAAATCATATTTATTTGATCAAATATCGCCTTAAATTGTTCCTTTTGGCATTTTAGGTACTTTGGAGAGAAATTCAGGAAAAGGAAGCATTTTGGACGTTTTTGGAGCATAAAAGTGAAGAATTCGACAAAGTGTCAAAAATCTGCTGAATAGTACCATTGACGGCGTCAAGCATGGATGTGACGCCGTCAAGCCTTGATAAGCCAGAACGGATTAAAGAGGGACGACGTCAAGAAGGCCATCAAGAAACCCTAACCACGGCGAGGTGACGGCGTCAAGGCTATAATGTGACGCCGTCAGATCTGTTTTTCTATATATATTCGCATAATTTTTAGTCATTAGTGTGGAACTTGTGTGGAACTTTTTAGAGAGAAATCCTAGACGATTTTTGCAGCTTTTTTAAAGGGTTTTATACCCTTGGATCTCTCATGTTACATTGAAGATAAGTAATCAATTAATCATTCAATATGTCTATGTGTTATTTGATTATATCTTGTTCTTGTCTTTTGTTTAACATGCTAGGCTAGGTTTTCTTTGTGTTTGCTTTGATCTAATGAAACCTAACTATTGATTATTGATTGAATGGTGTGTTATTAATTGTATTGGATGGGTGATTATCGATGTTAGGCTTAAGAAAACTGGCAGACTTCCGGTTGGTAACATGCTTGAATGTCTTAAGAAACATGAACCAAGGTGTACTAAGGTTATTTGATTGTATTTAANTTTGTTCCTGACGTCGTCACGTTGGAGCTTGTGACGCCGTCACCTTCTGTGCACTTTAGGGTCTTTTGAGATTTTGTTGTTTTCCGCACTTTTTCACTCCGAAAACGCCCGAAAATGCTTCTTTTGTGATTTTCTCCTCAAAAGTACCTAAAATGAGAAAAGAAACGACTTTGGGTGAAATCCGATCCAATAATATACGAATTAGGACTCAAACTGACCCCTAAAAACGTAACATTTTTCGTCTCATCAACTACCATCCTATTTCTTTTTATGTTTAGTTTATGTTTTATTAATTTTTGATTAGCGTTAGTCGAGTCTAGTCTTGGCTTAGCAACGCCATATTGTACATGTAATTAATCAAGATCTTTAACTCGCCACCAGTGAAATCTCCCTTATCCAACAAAACCGTGTTTATCATATCCCTATACCTCATTACAACCCTTTTGTAAAGTCCTCTTTGATAGTTTATCTTAGGTGCTTACGCCTAGTGGAGAAGGTTTCCGATCCTTTCCCAAGCCTATGGTAATCTATTTGCTATGACAGGTAGTGAGAGATATTGTCCATTTTCATTTATGAGATATAATTCTATGACACCTGAGAGATGTGAGTATCTAAACACTACTTGTGAGGTGCTAGTGTGTAATCTCCGTGCTTATTATGATTAAAGTGGAACAATTATTTGTTGTAATTACTTTTATATTAGTGTTAAATGACCCCTAACTTGTATTTTGATTAGAATAAAAGCGCATTTGCTTGGAGACAAGCAAATCTCAAGTGTAAGGGTATTTGATGAGGCGAAAAGTGTACCGCTTTTTGGGGGTCATTTAAGCCCTAAATCATATTTATTTGATCAAATATCGCCTTAAATTGTTCCTTTTGGCATTTTAGGTACTTTGGAGAGAAATTCAGGAAAAGGAAGCATTTTGGACGTTTTTTGGAGCATAAAAGTGAAGAATTCGACAAAGTGTCAAAAATCTGCTGAATAGTACCCTTGACGGCGTCAAGCATGGATGTGACGCTGTCAAGCCTTGATAAGCCAGAACGGATTAAAGAGGGACGACGTCAAGAAGGCCATCAAGAAACCCTAACCACGGCGAGGTGATGGCGTCAAGGCTATAATGTTCTTGTCTTTTGTTACATTGAAGATAAGTAATCAATTAATCATTCAATATGTCTATGTGTTATTTGATTATATCTTGTTCTTGTCTTTTGTTTAACATGCTAGGCTAGGTTTTCTTTGTGTTTGCTTTGATCTAATGAAACCTAACTATTGATTATTGATTGAATGGTGTGTTATTAATTGTATTGGATAGGTGATTATCGATGTTAGGCTTAAGAAAACTGGCAGACTTCCGGTTGGTAACATGCTTGAATGTCTTAAGAAACATGAACCAAGGTGTACTAAGGTTATTTGATTGTATTTAATGCATGAGCGAATTCTAGTGATCCCATGTTAGGAGCTTCTTAGCCGGCTCGACATAGGAGTGAAGTAGGAGCTCATAGAGTTAGGGGAAGTCCGTACACACCCCTACGAATGGTATTAAGGAATACAATCCGTCATCCACGAAATTAATACACATTAATCAATCGGTAAAAGATAGTTAGGGAGTAAGGAAATCTAAGTAAACACACTTCTCTCCATATTAGTTTTCACAAACATTTACTTTCATTTTATTTTATTTTATTTGCATTAGTAGTTATTTGGGTTAGTTGACTAGCAACTAATTCCGCCCACCCCTTCAAAACTGAGATTTTTACTTGCTTTCCTAAAAATAATAAAACACAAAAAGAATCTTCCCTCACCCCTAGACCTATTAGAGTAGCTTTTCAATCCTAACGACACTATTCCCGCAGAGAACGATCAATCCCCCGGTACTTACCACTACACTATACTACATCGGTCAGGTACACTGCCTGGTGGGGATTGCAAGCTTCTCAAGATCCCTTGAGAAGTAAAACCCTAGTGCGTGGTCGCAATCCCGCGCATCAATTCTATTGACTCATGAATGAAAGCCCCACCCACTAGACCAATGCCCTATTGGTAAGAATTGGCAATTATGACGCAGCATAGAAATTCTTTTTACATGATACATGCTGCCACAACATGCGAGTAGCCGAGTACACTACTAGCTTACAATAACTGAAAATGGTTATGTCAATATCTGTTAAAACAAAAATGCATAAGAGCAGGAGGTACCTTGGTGCCATGGCTCGTGCCATGGCTACTAGCCCAAAAACATCGACGGCGCACCACACCACGGTTGGCGCCATGGTCACTCACGCCGTGGTGGCCAGCCGACGCCATGGACTTTTTTTTTATTTTTTATTGAAATTTTGGAACGTTGGAGCATGGTTCAAAAATGTGAACGTTGGTATCCCGTTTAATACATTTAAATCACAAAAATTAAACCCTTAAAAAACCTTATAAATACCCCTTATTATTCCATACTTTACACACATTTTCAATATATTTTTCCAAACAAAATGAGTAGATTTTGGAGCCAAGAAGTAGAGTCACTTTTGGAGGATTGTTTCACTCAAATAACCGAGAATCCAAATACGAGTGCGGATCAACAAATGAATACGTTTTGGGATAAAGTACTCGACGCATACAACAAGGAAGCCAACAAGCGCAACTACCGTATTCGTACCAAGAACATGTTGAGGGGAAAGTGGGCTTCTTCCCTTGCCCGAAAAGCACGTGACAGGGCAAATAATCCAAACCAAAACTAGTTAATTTTATGTAACTTTTTATTTCGTATGACGTTTAAATTTCGTATTGTATTTTTTTTTCCAATGAAATTCAAATTCAAATTCATAATTCAATACAACAGAAGCAATACAGAAAACATAAACACGATACGGGAAAACATAAACACGATACGGAAATACAAACACAAACGATACGGAAATACAAATACAGACGATACGGAAATACAAAAGCCATTAACCCCTATATCTGTTCCATATGGGGCTGTTTCTCAAAATGAACCACACGTGAATATATTTGAAGCCTTGCCCACCAAAGCGTTCTTTGAAAATGTTCATTGCATTGTGAAGACGATCAATGACTTCACTTGAACGCTGCAAGCTCAAGTAAATATCATTCAATTTTTGACATTCACAGTTCATTCTTACCCACTTACCCGTTATCTGGCTTTTGTTACGAAAAACATCGTCAGATTGGTTGTTGAACCTTTCTGTAACCTCATTCCAAAAAGCGGATTCGCCATTGTAAAATTGTTTAGAAAGTGAATTGTGTGCAAAATAGTATGTTATGGTATGCTTTATATAGGGGTGTTTAGAAATTCAAATTTCAAAAAATGAGCGGAGTATGTGTAAATTACAAATTCAAATTCAAAAAACGGGCGGTTAAACCTTTAAAATTCAAATTCAAAAAACATGTGGATAAACCTTTGAAATTTCAAATTAAAAAACGTGTGGATAAATCTTTGAAATTCAAATTCAAAAAAGCGGGCGGATAAATGTTTAAACTTCAAATTCAAAAAACATAGCGGGATATATTTAAATTTCAAATTCAAAAAACGGTAAATAGCCATTCACATAGGCACACAATACACCAACAATTCACACACAAATCATACAGAATTCACAATTCATATGAAACAATGTCACACAACAATTCACCAGTTAACGAGTCAGTTTACAATACCCCACCCGAAGATTTGTTTCCTGTTGTAGGACCTTGGATCTATCAACTTTATCACTAATACAAGCACAATATGTAGTAAAGATGGTGACTTGATGATATATATGTATGTGTTTTAGAGAGAGAAAGTAAGATGAAACAAGAGAGAATATTTCATATAAAACACACACTTACACACACAAGCACACCTTACAAATGAGAGGTAAGGTGCCTTTTATACTTAGAGAGAAAGGCCTCATGGGCTTTCTAATGGACTTGGACTTGGTGGACTTTTGTTACATAAAAGGCTTATACAATATAACTTATAACATATTAGCTTACTAAGTCCACAAGTCCAATTGACTAATCTATCATACGTTTATGACACATTACAAAGTTCTTAGGATTCGAATGACCATCACTTCTTTATATTTCTTTGATGCTAACAATCTCCCCCTAAGGGATGGTTGTTCGAATGAAGCTCCACGTGATTAGGTCTTTGTCTTCTTTGTCTTTGAACTTTGCGTGTCGTTGTAGAATAGTCTTTAGTCTTTGTTCCTTCATGCTTTGTGATCTTAGATAAATGACTTTACTTCGTTTTTGTTCTTAGTTGTGGTTGAATCTGCCTTTCGTCACATCTTTGTCTTTGTAGGTTAGACGCCTTTCCAACATGCTCATACGTCTTTAGTCTTTGTCATACATACATTTGTTGTTCCCGTTCTTTCACTTTGATCTTTGTCACTTAACTTTGTAGATTCTTTCACATGACGTAGAATCTTTCTTTGACCTCTTCTATGCATCGATCTTTGGTGAGAACTTTCTTTGACTTTGAGATGTATGTATGAGCATGTGGAAACTAGTGTGGTGGTTGTACCTGCATAAAACAGTTAGCAATAAAACATCCAGTACTTACAGGTTCGGAATTAGAGATCGTCAACAGCATAGTGTGAAGACTCCTTCTAATCCTTACCATGGCCGTTCCTAATCGGATACCCCCGAAAGGGCTACACTGACATACCGAAGTACACCAACGATTAGGTGAGTCGCTGGAGATCACCCCACGACTGTAGACCATTTGAAACCACCGCAAACACTAAGCGTAACCCATAAAGAATTACCAAAGTGACCTGCTGTCAGGGCTGTTTGATGTTGACCCTGGCAGGAGTTTCCGTTCAATCATTGAGAAATACATAAGTAAATCCTCTCATAAACGTTCTCGGCAGATTGCTAAGATCTGCGTAGGACTCGATAGTTTACAACTGGTGTCCATTGATGTAGAACCACCATTGTAGTAATGTTAAGTGTTCCTAAGAGATCTTTGATGAATCTCGGGGCTCTAGACTCAATAAGTGCACATTTAGTCATCGGAGGCATGGAGCAGAGGGCCTCCTTTTCAATATCAACCATCTCTAAGAGACAGGTCGATAGATTACAATGGTTCCCCGTGAGAATGAAACAAGTATCTTTTGAGAGATACCCGAGTGGCTAGAAGGTTTATGTCACACCCTGAATTTACCTATTAAATGGCAGCGGAATTGAATTCCCGGGTGTAACGATCATATCATCTCATACAAGGTTACATTGAACGACCTAAAGTGTCGTTTTGTAAATACAACGTTTGATCATTTTATTAAAAACATAAAAGTTTACAACATAGGTCCCAAGTGGTTATTACACATTTATTGAAAATAAAACGACAAGATCAAACGATTCATAAGTGCAATGAAGTAAAAGAGTGAGGCGCGTCGACTCCTCGACTCCATGTTGGTCTAATGCATGTCACATGATGTTACTTTAGTTACCTGAAAATACATTGCTAAAAACGTCAACAATAATGTTGGTGAGAAATCATAGGTTTATGAAAATGAATATTGTACGATAACCATAAGTATAAGGGAATGACGAACTGTCACAAAATGGAATGACGAACTGTCACATAATGGAATGACGAACTGTCACATAATTGATAAAATTGTACATTATCTCTTAAGCTCATGACCCCGAAGCTAGACTGTAGGTAATGCCCCTTCAGAGTGTTTTGCCCGACACTCTAACAATGATCAAATGAAATGCATCCGTTTGACTGTTGGTAACCCCAACACGGATGGAGGCGTCACCCTCAATAGATCTATCCACTCACTCTCGCTTAAATACAATTAACGGTTCATGATAGGGGACTTAAAACATGGCAATGTAGTAACTTAAGTAATGTATATGGATTTGATACTTAGGCTCGTATGAAAAATGGTGCAATGTATTCTCCCCCGTGGGATTTGAAAACAATAAAAATGTAAACGGGGCTATGAAAACTCACCTCTAGTGATGGTACAATCGGTAATGTATGAACTGAAGAAATGAGGTGCAACTCCTAGCCGCAACCTAAAATGAATGCATGTAATCTAATTTAGATTATGAAATGGGTTCATGTATGCACTTGCACTTATAATCTATACCACTCGTTTTGTATTCAAAATATGTATTGTTGTCGAAAATATAATTTATATCTTCGTATAAGGTCATAATGAATATTACATGTTCATATAGTCTAATAATGTTATACAATAGTTATATAGTGAATAATAGTGAAATATAGGTTTTAGACGTAAAGTACAACACTTAGACAATTTTTGAAATACGGCTAAAAATGGCTTCGGAAAACTAGTTGTAAATCAGTGAATATTGAGAGTTAGGAAATAAAATTGGTATTTTTGGAAAGCTTAGCACCAAGCCTAAATATGTTCAGGAATGAAGTTTTGCTCAAAGTGTCTAGATTTTAAGATAAATGGTCGAAAAGTATAGTGTTTTAGGCTAAAACTGCCATTTCTGGGCAGTTTTTGTGAATGTTTAGATGACTGTATATTACTCATTTTAAGTCCAAATGACAAACGGCTTTTGATTTGAAAACTAGGCCAGGTACTCTAACTTTTGTTTCTTGGAGTCCAAACTCCAGAACTGAGTCAATTGACGGGAAAATGGCTCCCAACATGGGTGTTTGTAGATTTTCTGGGTAGACTTAGAAAAATTTTGAGTAATAGTGCTGGTAGAAATTTAGTGAACTAATATTCTTTGAAAAATCATAACTTATTCGTTATAAGGCCGTTTCTCAAGTTCTTTATATCCCCGAAAAGGTAAAAAGGTATACTAACATATTTTCAATAGTTTGGTAAGTTTTGAAAAGGTCTAAGGCTCGCTTTTGGTCAAACAAATTCGTACATCAGCAACTATTTTTCCGGAAAATATATAAGGCTAGTGTAATTTTGTTTTTGGCATATCTCCTTCGTTATAAGTCCGTTTTTATCCGTTCTTTCGACCATGAATTCATCTAAGAGTGTATTTTCTAGTTCTTGGGTCCAAAATTAACCAAAACTTACTGAGTTTACTCAGTTTTGAAATTAAGGACAGTAGGTTTATATATAGTTCCAAAAATAGTTTTTCCTTGTTTTTACTTCTCCAAGTCCATCACTAATGTAACACCCCCAAAATTATCGCAGCGGAAGATTGTGTCACTGGGGTATTACTTCATGGTTCACAACACAAAGTACAGAAAACGACTCTAAATGAGACGTTTTGAAATAAATTATCATTCGATTAAAATGTCAGAGTTTACAATGAGGTCCCACAAGTTTACAAAATGCACAACATAAAAGTTGTAAAGTTTCTCGAATGATAATATATGCATTGTCTTCAAAATTGTTTTCCGTGTGTCTTCACATGCCAGCTAAATCCTTAATTACCTGTATAAGTACAACCACAATATGTATAAATACAACCACGACATGTATAAATACAATAATAATAAAGAGCAACCACGAAACATCATAATATAATCACAACACATGAATATAATACATGAAAATTTCGGCCTACATGGACCGATATATATATATATAGCACGACAATTCCAACATAGTAGAGTCATACTTGATACATTTGTTTGTACTACAACCAAAATACAACAAGTTCTTGAAACTATGTCCCACACCCCGGGACTAGGAAAATAGTAAAAGCTACATAATACAGTCTACATCTAGGCGCCTCCAGGTGCTCCCGATGGTCCAGCTCCAGATGGTCCAGGTGCTCCAAATGGTACAGGTGCTCCAAATGGTCCAGGTCCTCCCCTAAGACGGCGGATCTCCCGATCAAACATAACGACGATCTCCTCGAGATGCTCGACTCTAAGCTGTAGAGCAGCCTCTCTAGTCTCTGACTTCACTAACCAATCCCAAACCAAAACAAACCACTCCCAAACCATAGACATCTGATGACCCAACTGAACAACCCGCTCCTGGTTCTGCCCCTGACGTACCTCTAAACCATGATAAGATACATCAATACCAACCCGTCCTAACACTAATCCCTCAACATCCTCCTCTATAGTATCAAGTCTACCATCAACAGTAACATCTACCTGTAGTCTCAACATATCCAACTGTCCCTGTAGATCAGCAATCTAGGAATCTAAAGTCACGGTAGGAGGCTCTCTCGCTGCAGCCGCATGCGAGCTCTCACCTACATGGTACTGAGTAGGTGGAAGATCTGAAGCCTCAGTAGGTAAAGGTGAAGGTGTAAGCCTTGCACGCTTCTCGAGCGGCGAGGGCTGAGTAGGTGTAGGGGCAACAGCAGAGGTAATGGATGGTGATGGTGAGGTAGGAGTAACTGGTATCATAGGAGTAGGAGTAGGAGTAACAATGCGAATACTCTTTCGAGCATTCCTAAAAGTCCTACGACGACGAACAGGAGTAGTCTGTCCTGACTGAACAGGAGCAACATGAGGTAGTAATGAGGTGGGTGCACGCAACACAGAAGATGGTGCAACTGGAGAAATCTGGGGAGTAGGAGCTACCTCGTCCTCGTAAAAGGCCTCGGTATCCTGAACAGCTGTCACTAACGGTGACTGAGGTGCTGGAATAGTAGGTAATACAACAGGTGCTGGATGGACTGGTAATGGAACAGCAGTAGATGACATAGCATCCGGCATGTCAGTGTCAGATGAGAGTATGATGGGATGTGAATCGGTAGACATGCTCTGTAACAAACAAAGTAAAATGAAATGAATAACCCGTTTAATGAAAACTCAAAAATATAAATATGCACTTATAATGTAATGATGAGATGTTACTATGGGGTAGTTATAGTCTAGGATATAAAGAAAACCTAGTTCGCTATAACCTTTGCTCTGATACCAATCTGTCACACCCTGAATTTACCTGTTAAATGGCAGCGGAATTGAATTCCCGGGTGTAACGATCATGGCATCTCATACAAGGTTACATTGAACGACCTAAAGTGTCGTTTTGTAAATACAACGTTTGATCATTTTATTAAAAACATAAAAGTTTACAACATAGGTCCCAAGTGGTTTTTACACATTTATTGAAAATAAAAACGACAAGATCAAACGATTCATAAGTGCATTGAAGAAAAAGAGTGAGACGCGTCGACTCCTCGACTCCATGTTGGTCCAATGCATATCACATGTTGTTACATTAGTTACCTGAAAATACATTGCTAAAACGTCAACAATAATGTTGGTGAGAAATCATAGGTTTATGAAAATGAATGTTATACGGCAACCATAAGTATAAATGTATGACTAACTGTCACATGGTTAATGAAAATAGTACAATAGCCCTTAAGCTCATGACCCCGAAGCTTGACTGTATGTAATGCCCCTAAAGAGTGTTTTGCCAGACACTCTAATATGAATAAAAATGAAATGCATCCGCTTGACTGTCGGTAACCCCAACACGGATGGAGGCGTCACCCTCAATAGATCTATCCACTCACTCTCGCTTATGCACAATTAACGGTTCATGATAATAGGGGAACTTTCATAGGCAATGTGGTAACTTAAGCATTGTACTTGGATTTGTATACTTAGGTCCGTACAAAAATGGAACAATGTATTCTCCCCCGTGGGATTTGAAAAACAATAAAAGAATGCATACGGGGCTATGAAAACTCACCTCAAGGAATGGTACAAACGGGAATGTATGAGCTGAAGAAATGAGGTGCAATCTCCTAATCGCAACCTAAAATGAATGCAAGTAATCTAATTTAGATTATGAAATGGGTTTATGTATGCACTTGCACTTATAATCTATACCACTCGTTTTGTATTCAAAATATGTATTGTTGTCGAAAATATAATTTATATCTTCGTATAAGGTCATAGTGAATATTACATGTTCATATAGTCTAATAATGTTATACAATAGTTATATAGTGAAATATAGTGAAATATAGGTTTTAGACGTAAAATATAACACTTAGTAATTTTTGAAATACGGTTAAAAATGGCTTCGGAAAACTAGTTGTAAATCAGTGAATATTGAGAGTTAGGAAGTAAAATTGGTATTTTTGGAAAGCTTAGCACCAAGCCTAAATATGTTCAGGAGTGAAGTTTTGCTCAAAGTGTCTAGATTTTATGATAAATGGTCGAAAAGTATGGTGTTTTTAGGCTAAAGCTGCCATTTCTGGGCAGTTTTTATGAATGTTTGGATAGCTGTAGATTACTCATTTTAAGTCCAAATGACAAACGGCTTTTTGATTTGAAAACTAGGCCAGGTGCTCTAACTTTTGTTCCTTGGAGTCCAAAACTCCAGAACTGAGTCAATTGACGGGAAAATAGCTCTCAACATGGGTGTTTCTGGGTATACTTAGAAAATTTCTGAGTAAAGTGCTGGTGGTTTATTAGTGAAAATAATAACTTTCGAAAAATCATAACTAATTCGTTATAAGGCCGATTTTCAAGTTCTTTATATCCCCGAAAAGGTAAAAAGGTATACTAACATATTTTCAATAGTTTGGCAAGTTTTGAAAAGGTCTAAGGCTCGTTTTTGGCCAAGTAAATTCGTACATCAGCAAACAATTTTTCGGAAAATGTATATGCCAAAAACAAAATGTTACTAGCCTTATACATTTTCCGGAAAATGTATAGTGCCAAACAATTTTCCGGAAAATGTATAAGGCTAGTAACATTTTGTTTTTGGCATATACATTTTCCGGAAAATTGTTTGCTGATGTACGAATTTACTTGGCCAAAAACGAGCCTTAGACCTTTTCAAAACTTGCCAAACTATTGAAAATATGTTAGTATACCTTTTTACCTTTTCGGGGATATAAAGAACTTGAGAATCGGCCTTATAACGAATTAGTTATGATTTTTCGAAAGTTATTATTTTTCACTAATAAACCACCAGCACTTTACTCAGAAATTCTCTAAGTATACCCAGAAACACCCATGTTGAGAGCTATTTTCCTGTCAATTGACTCAGTTCTGGAGTTTTGGACTTCAAGGAACAAAAGTTAGAGCACCAGGCCTAGTTTTCAAATCAAAAAGCCGTTTGTCATTTGGACTTAAAATGAGTAATCTACAGCTATCCAAACATTCATAAAAACTGCCCAGAAATGGCAGCTTTAGCCTAAAAACATCATACTTTTCGACCATTTATCATAAAATCTAGACACTTTGAGCAAAACTTCACTCCTGAACATATTTAGGCTTGGTGCTAAGCTTTCCAAAAATACCAATTTTATTTCCTAACTCTCAATATTCACTGATTTACAACTAGTTTTCCGAAGCCATTTTTAACCGTATTTCAAAAATTACTAAGTGTTATATTTTACGTCTAAAACCTATATTTCACTATTATTCACTATATAACCATCGTATAACATTATTAGACTATATGAACATGTAATATTCACTATGACCTTATACGAAGATATAAATTATATTTTCGACAACAATACATATTTTGAATACAAAACGAGTGGTATAGATTATAAGTGCAAGTGCATACATAAACCCATTTCATAATCTAAATTAGATTACTTGCATTCATTTTAGGTTGCGATTAGGAGATTGCACCTCATTTCTTCAGCTCATACATTCCCGTTTGTACCATTCCTTGAGGTGAGTTTTCATAGCCCCGTATGCATTCTTTTATTGTTTTCAAATCCCACGGGGGAGAATACATTGTACCATTTTTGTACAGACCTAAGTATACAAATCCAAGTACAATGCTTAAGTTATCACATTGCCTATGAAAGTTCCCCTATTATCATGAACCGTTAATTGTGCATAAGCGAGAGTAAGTGGATAGATCTATTGAGGGTGACGCCTCCATCCGTGTTGGGGTTACCGACAGTCAAGCGGATGCATTTCATTTTTATTCATATTAGAGTGTCTGGCAAAACACTCTTTAGGGGCATTACATACAGTCAAGCTTCGGGGTCATGAGCTTAAGGGCTATTGTACTATTTTCATTTACCATGTGACAGTTAGTCATACATTTATACTTATGGTTGCCGTATAACATTCATTTTCATAAACCTATGATTTCTCACCAACATTATTGTTGACGTTTTAGCAATGTATTTTCAGGTAACTAATGTAACAACATGTGATATGCATTGGACCAACATGGAGTCGAGGAGTCGACGCGTCTCACTCTTTTTCTTCAATGCACTTATGAATCGTTTGATCTTGTCGTTTTTATTTTCAATAAATGTGTAAAAACCACTTGGGACCTATGTTGTAAACTTTTATGTTTTTAATAAAATGATCAAACGTTGTATTTACAAAACGATACTTTAGGTCGTTCAATGTAACCTTGTATGAGATGCCATGATCGTTACACCCGGGAATTCAATTCCGTTGCCATTTAACAGGTAAATTCAGGGTGTGACAACTAACAACATCAACAATCCCTTAATCTACCATACACCTTCCTAAGGTGTCATGGGTTCCCTAACATCAAACAAGTCCCTTCACCAAAACTCTTTTGATATCAACTTTTAACTCATAAGGATAATAAAAAAAAATGAAATGAAATGGTATAAATTACAAGTTACTTGCATGTAAAAATAAATTGAAATGGACATTGTAAAAAGATTATGAAAAATACATTGGTTCACTTACTTGAATGATAATGAGCTTATTGTGAAGAAAACCTAAGTAAACCTTGGGTTTTTTATTTCAAAACCCTAACCAGGAATACTAAATCTACTAGAAAACAACTTGATCTAAAAAATTTTATGCCTTCTCCTTGTGGTTCTTGTTGTTGCCGTGCACTTTCAAAGAGAAGAGAGGAAGAAGAAAATACTTTGATCTAATTTTGCATGTATATGAGATGTTTAGTAGATAGTGGGATTTGTTAGTAGGTTTAGAGGGCACCATGTGTCCTTGGGACCTCATATGGCCGGCCACCTCACAAGAGGTGGTGTCATGGTCATCTTTTTGCACAACTTTATTTTTACGGGGTACCGTTTAGTGTATAGTTTTGTAATTTTAGCGTTATCGGGTACCGGGTTAATTAAAAATAAATTATAACGGGACAATACGGGATATAATAAAGTTGTAAAAATTATAAAATATAATTTTTGTAAACATTAGGTATTTTGATAGTTATCACTTTGTTAATACAATTTATTATATATATATATATATATATGGTTCCAATAGGTTATATAAAATAAAGAAAAATCGTTCTATATATATAGAAAACGCGGGCTGACGGCGTCAGCCCAATAGGTGACGTCGTCAGCTCGGCGATTAGGGTTTCCAGACGGCCTCAGTTGACGTGGTCATAATTGCTGGTTCCAGATCTGACGGCCTTGGTTGACGGCGTCACCAATTTGCACTACGAACTCTCTGGCCCGTCACGAGTATTTTTCCACTTCTGGACTTCACTTGTTCCTGACGGCGTCACCTTGTAGAGTGTGACGGCGTCACCTTTTGTAATCTTCAAGGTCTTTTGAGTTTTTGTTGTTTTCCGCACTTTTTCACTCCGAAAATGCCCGAAAATGCTTCTTTTGTGATTTTCCCTTCAATCAAAACCAAGGTTACAATCAAAACCGTGGAACCACTTTCAATCAAGCTCAAAATTATCAAGCCCCACCACCACAACAAGTTCAACCTTTTCCCGAGCTTTCAAATTATATAAAATCAAACGATGTTAACATGCGAGCTATGCAAAATCAAATCAACAACATGAGGGTTGAACTTAAGAAAGAGATCGACACGACCATGACTCGACAAACGAATGAGCTTAAGCAAATGATGAGTAGTTTTCTTCAAATGAATCCATAGTCGACGTCTAGTTCTCTTCCGAGTAATACTATTGACAACCCGAGGGGTGATTTGAATGCAATCACAACTCAAAGTGGTGTTTCATACGATGGACCCACGGCTCCGACTACCTCGTCTTCTCTTCCTCCTAAGGTAGTCGACCGTGAGACCGAGGCGACAAAGGACCCGGTAATTCCTACTAACAACGGAAGAACCGAAAACGTCCAACCTCCAGTTGTCCAACCGTCCAAATCTAAAGAAGTTGAGCCCGAAGATGAGATTCCAAAGAAAAATCCGAAACCGTCAATTCCTTATCCTTCTCGACTTAAC
>LBNU01019055.1:17756-54679 GCA_014162995.1 Artemisia annua
GGGGAGAGGATTTGTTTAATTCCTCTGTTTTATTTACAATGGAAAAAAACTATACATAATTTATAATATTGGAGATTGTATTTGTCGAGCTTTATAATTTAAGGTTGGGTATATCAGGTTATGACGTTTGTGGAGTATGTTACTAGGTTGTAAGTTTATATCTCTTTAAGTGTATTATTAGAGTTCGCAAGCCTTAGATTCGCGGTTAGATATTCTTTGTGCGTTGATATCCTGGAAATTTCTGGTCACTTAGGATGTGATCGCTCTGAAATCTTTGACATGTTATAGTTGTGTGCAGCGGAATTTGTTGACTTCGCGTGTGGGTATACTCGATCATTCATGGCATCTCCATTAAACAAGGTTACATTGAATCAGACTAAATAACGTGATCGTTTTTGAGTAAATGGCGGAAGAATGTATTACGGGGTCTTTGATCATTTTATTAAACATAAGTGTTACAACATAAAGGGATCCCAGTGGTTTTTCACATTTATTGAAAATAAAAAGACAAGATCAAACGATTCATAAGATGACATATAGAAAGAAAAAGATGAGACGCGATCAGATACATCAGAAATATAGTTGCGTCCAACTGATTCACCCAAAAATAGATTGTTACATTAGTTAAGCCTGAAAAGTACGATTGCCTAAACGCTCCAACCATCAATGTTGGTGAGAAATCATAGGTTTATGAAAATGAATGTTATACGGCACACCATCCAAGTATAAAGTAGCCTATGACTAGACTGTCACATGGTTTAATGGAAAATGCAGTATAATAGCCCTTAAGCTCATGACCACCGAAGCTTGACTGTATGTATGCCCCTAAGAGAGTGTTTTTCCCAGACCACTCTAATATGAATAAAAAGAAATGCATCGCTTGAGCGTCGGTAACCCAACACGGATGCGAGGCGTCTCACCACCTCAATAGATTATCACTCACTCTCGCTTATGACACATTAACCGGTTCATGATCAATCCAGGGAATTTCACTCCAGGCAGACCGTGTGTAACTTAAGCATTGGTACTTGGATTGCATACTTAGGTCCCGTACAAAAATGGAACAATGTATTCTCCCCGTGGGATTTTGAAAACAATAAAAGAGATCGCATACGGGGCTAACTGAACACTCACCTCAAGGAATGTACAACGGGAATGTATGAGCTGAAGAATGAGGTGCAATCTCCTAATTGCAACTAAAATCAGATGCAAGTAATCTAATTTAGATTAATGAATGGGTTTATGTATGCACTTGCATTATAATCTATACCACATCGTTTTGATTCAAAATATGTATTGTTTCGAAAATATAATTTATATCTTCGTATAAGGTCATAGTGAATATTCACATGTTCCATATGTTAATAATGTTATACGTGGTTATATATGAATATAGTGAAATATAGGTTTTAGAACGTAAAATACAACACTTAGATAAATTTTGGAAATACGGTTAAAAATGGCTTCGGAAACTAGTTGTACAATCAGTGAATATTGAAGGAGTTAGGAATAAACTTGGTATTTTTGGAAAGCTTAGCCACCAAGCCTAAAACTGTTCAGGATGGGGGAAGTTTTTTGCTCACAGTGTCTACGATTTATGACTAAATGGTCGAAAGTATGTGTTCCTTTAGGCTAAAAGCTGCATTTCTTGGGAAGCTTTTTATGAATGTTTGGATAGCTGTAGATTACCCTCATTTTAAGTCCCAAATGACAAACGGTTTTGAATTTTGAAACTAGGCAGGTGCTCTAACTTTTGTTCTTGAAGTCAAAACTCCAGACTGAGTCAATTGACGGAAAATAGCTCTTAACATGGGTGTTTCTGGGTAATACTTAGAAATTTCTTGAGTACAGTGCGTGGTTTATTAGTGAAAAATAAAAAAAAAAAAAAAAAAAAAAAAAAAAATACTTTCGCAAATCATAACTAATTCGTTTACCACCCTAGGCCGATTCTCAACGTTCTTTATATCCCCGAAAATGGTAAAAAGGTCTAGCTAACATATTTTCAATAGTATTGGCAGTTTTGAAAGGTCGTAAGCTCGTTTTGGCAAGTAATTCGTACATCAGCAACATTTTTCGGAAAATGTATAATGCCAAAAACAATGTTACTAGCCTTATAACATTTTCCGGAAATGTATAGTGCCAAAACATTTTCCGAAAATGTATACAGGCCTAGTAAAATTTGTTTTTGGCATATACATTTTCTGGAAAACTTGTTTGCTGATGTAGCGAATTTACTTGGCAAAAAACAAGCATTAGACCCCTTTTCAAAACTTGCCAAACTTTGAATATGTTAGTATACCTTCTTTACCTTTTTGGGAATAAGAACCGGAGAATCGTTATACGAATTGTTATGATTTTTCGAAAGGTTATTATTTTCACTATACCACAGCCACTTTATCAGAAATTCTAAAGTATGAGCCAGAAACACCCATGTTGAGAGCTATTTTTCCGTCAATTGACTCGGTTCCTGGAGTTTTGGACCCTTAAGGAAAAAAGTTAGAGCACCTGGATAGTTTTCAAATCAAAAGCCCGTTTTGTCATTTGGACTTAAATTGGAGTAATCTACAGCTATCCAGAACATTCATAAAACTGGCCCAGAAAATGGCAGCTTTAGCCTAAACCCATACTTTTCGACCATTTATCATAAATCTAGACACTTTTGAGCAAAACGTCACTCCTGAACATATTTAGGCTTGTGCTAAGCTTCCAAAAATACCATTTTATTTCCTACTCTCAATATTCACTGATTTAAACTAGTTTTCCGAAGCCATTTTACGTATTAAATTACTAAGATGTTATATTTTAACGTCTAAAACATATATTTCAGCTATTATGTTCACTATATAACCATCGTATAACATTATTAGACTATATGAACATGTAATATTCACTATGACCTCATACGAAGATCATAATTATATTTTCGAAACAATACATATTTTTGATACACAGTGGTATATGATTATAAGTGGCAAGTGCATACATATAACCATTTCATAATCTAAATTAGATACTTGCATGTCATTTTAGGTTGCGATTAGGAGATTGCACCTCCATTTCTTCGCTCATACTTCGTTTGTACCATTCCTTGAGGTGAGTTTTCATAGCCCCGTATGCATTCTTTTATTGTTTTCCAAATCCCACGGGGAGAATACATTGTTCCATTTTTGTACGGACCTAAGTATCACAAATCCAAGAACCATGCTTAAGTTATCACATTGCCTATGAAAGTGTCCCCTATTATCATCCGAACCGTATTGTGCATAAGCGAGAGTAAACGTGGATTAGATCTATTGAGGGTGAGGCCTCCATCGTGTTGGGGTTACCGACAGTCAGCGGATGCTTTATTTTTATTCATATTTGAGTTGTCTGGCAAACACTCTTTAGGGCATTACATACAGTCAGCTTCGGGGTCATGAGCTTAAGGCCTTTGTAATATTTTCATTTACCATGTGACCACGTTAGTCATACATCTTATAGGATGGTTGCCGTATAACATTCATTTTCATAACTACTGATTTTCCCACATTATTGTTGACGTTTTAGCAATGGTATTTTCCAGGTAACCTAATGTACACAACATGTGAGTATGCAATGGACCCAACATGGAGTCGAGGAGATCGCCGGTCTCACCTCTTTTTCTTCAATGCCACTTATGAATCCGTTTGATCTTGTTCCGTTTATTTTCAATAGAATGTGTAAAAACCACTTGGGACCCTATGTTGTTAAACTTTTATGTTTTTAATAAAATGATCAAACGTTGGTATTTAGCCAACGATACTGTTAGGCTCGTTCAATGTACCTTAGTATGATATGCCATGATGTTACACCCGGGAATTCAATTCGTTGCATTAACAGTAGAGTCAGCGGTGTGACAACTAACCAACATCAACAATCCTTAAATCTACCATACACCATTCCTAAGGTGTCATGGGTTCCTAAAGTCCAAACAAGATCCCTTCACAAAACTCTTTTGATATCAACCTTTTAGACTCATAAGGATAATAAAAAAAAATGATGGAGTGGTATATTACAAGTTACTTGCATGTAAAATAATTGAATGCGACATGTGTAAGAAAGATTATGAAAAATCATTGGGTTCACCTTCTTGAATGAATAAATGAGCTTATTGTGAAGAAAACTAAGTAACCTGGGTTTTTTATTTCAAAACCCCTAACCAGAGAATACTAAATCTCTAGAAAACCAACTTGATCTAAAAATTTATGCCCTTCTCCTTGTTGGTTCTTGTTGTTGCCCGTGCACTGTTCAAGAGCAGAAGAGAGGAAGAAGAAAATACTTTTGATCTAATTTGCATTGTATATGAGATGTTTATGTAGATAGTGGGATTTGTTAGTAGGTACGAGCACCATGTGTCCTGGGACCTCATATGGCGGCCACCTCACAAGAGGTGGTGTCTTGGTCATCTTTTAGCACATTTATTTTTACGGGTACCGTTTAGTCTATAGTTTTTGTAATTTAGCGTTATCGGGTACCGGGTTCATTAAGAAATAAATTATAACGGGACAATACGGGATATAATAAAGTTGTAAAAATTATATATAATTTTTGTAAACATTAGGTATTTGATGTTAATCACTTTGTTTAATACAATTTATTATATATATTATTATATATATGATATACTATCCATATATACTATATATATATATATACTACCATATAATATATATATATATATATCATATAATATCATATTATATATATATATATATACGTACGTAATAATATCTATAATACTATGTATATATATATGTCCAAGTAAAGGGTTATTATTTGGTAGTCCACCAAAATAAGTAATATATAGTTTTATAACCTTAGTGGAATAATAACTAATATAAAAATATATTAGTACCCTAGTGGAATTTGTTTGGTACATTAGGTTAAAAACTAATAACATGTCTTATTATTTATATACAAATAAATAAATAAGTATAACTTGAAAATATATAATCTACGAGTGGAATAGAATGCAAATGATGTCATGATGAAATGTAGACTAACCTTAGTCTATGAAATGTATGATGGATGATAATGTGACTTAACCTACCCGGTTTCGTCAAATGAATATCCGTAAACCCAGTTTACGTGTAATGTTGAATTGAAATTCAATGAATAGGAAAATGTCGGGACTAAGGAAATTGACCTGAAAATTGAGAATTATGACAGTTTAAGTGCATTGCGTCACTGGGTCCATGACGTCTTGTCTTCAATACCGGTGTCACCTTTGTAACAACCAGTAGCATATGAGTTGAACCCGGTGTCTGCCCTAAGGTTGAACATATGGAGGGCTATTTCTTTTCACCCTTTTCATTACATTTCTTTTTAATTCTTCAACCCCTTCTTTCTCCTTTCATTTTTTACTCCCTTTTTCCAAATCATACCTAAGGACTTCTAATTCTAATCTATTGGAATTGTCCTTGGGTAGATCCCTCCAGCTCTGGCGGATCATAGGACGGTTTTTCCTAACCTTAGTCACCTTATATCACCATGACTATCCTTTTGTTGCCATAAACCATTTGTTTGAAAATCTCTCAAAGTGTTTATGATTATAAAACACATTTTGTTAACATATTGAGAGTTTTGCAATTTTGAAATACTCCCCCTTCACATGTGCTCAAAAGTTTTTACGATAAATTTGCACATGTTGGGTAGAGTTGGCACTTTTTGAATTGATCGACTTTAAGTGAACAAGACCGATTCGAGACACGTTTACATCACTAGTTAGACTAGCTTGAAATTATTACCCGGCCTGGTCAAGTCCAACGAAAGTTTCTCGAATTGGTACATTCTACTTGGACAGATCCTTTTCGAGACACGTTTACGTCGCTAGTTAAAGAGATACATTATCAGCTTTTAGGTGACAACTAGCTCTAATAACTAACTTGAAGTTATTACCCGTCGAGGATAAGTCTTTTCGATTACTAACATTTTGTTTCGTCAATTCTTGGGTCAATTCTGAGTCTAGCTCTTTCGAGATTCTGCCACAATCTTTAAACATTTTTGATCACATTTTAATCACGTCTTCTCCCCCTCAAAAATAGCATATCGTGATATTTTTGATATCAACTGATTATTTGAAAATGCTTTTGGAGAAAAAGACGGATTTGTTTTCGCATGAAATCGGAACATTTTTGTAGTTAAAATCAATGTTGCAAAAAGAAATTATCGCGATATGTTTTTGAGAAGTATTAACTTTTATTTAGGGAGGAAGAGTCTTCGTTGAGCAAAATTCTGAAAAATTAATAAATTTCATATTTGTTGAATTTTGCATCAAAGGCGTTCTTTGAAAACAAAGATTCTCTTTTTGAATAGGATGTCGCACTGAGGCGTACAACAATGTCCATTTTTGGATAAGGTGCGATAAAAATCATTTGGGCGTAGCACTTTCCTTTCTTTGAAAACTTGAGTTGTGCACTGTAAGGTGTACACAAGTCATTTTGATGATGAGCATCGATTTTGATAGATTTTGAAAATCTTTTTGAAAAAATCATGAAAAAGTCGTGCTCATAAGAGAATTTGTGTTTTTAGGATAAGTGCTCTGATACCACTTGTAGGACCTTGGATCTATCAACTTTATCACTAATACAAGCACAATATGTAGTAAAGATGGTGACTTGATGATATATATGTATGTGTTTTAGAGAGAGAAAGTAAGATGAAACAAGAGAGAATATTTCATATAAAACACACACTTACACACACAAGCACACCTTACAAATGAGAGGTAAGGTGCCTTTTATACTTAGAGACAAAGGCCTCATGGGCTTTCTAATGGACTTGGACTTGGTGGACTTTTGTTACATAAAAGGCTTATACAATATAACTTATAACATATTAGCTTACTAAGTCCACAAGTCCAATTGACTAATCTATCATACGTTTACGACACATTACAAAGTTCTTAGGATTCGAATGACCATCACTTCTTTATATTTCTTTGATGCTAACACCTGTATTCCCATATGACAATCCACCACAAGATTGTTTCCCATATTCGTATATGACAATCCACCACAAAATACTCCGCCGGATGTTTTGTTTCCACCGTTTAACAATCCACCACAAAACAATTCACCGGCAAACAATCCACCACAAAACCAACCCAATACATTTGGGTTGACTGATGAAGAACTCTTCGAGCAAGATATGCAAGTCTTGTTACAGGTTCAAGCAGAGGAAGAACATCAGGCAAGAGATCGTGAGGCGCGAGCAAAAGCTAAAAAGGATCGGAAAAACCGTCGAGCAGAATGGCGATGGGCTATGGGATTAAACCGTGTGTCATCGAGTGAGGACGATTCGAGTAACGACAATTCGAGTGACGAGGGCTATGGCACAGACTGAATCAGTTTCTTGAATCGTAGTTTAATATTTTTATCGTAGGTTAATCGTACGTTGTTTAATGTATTTCAATTCCATGTAATGTGTGTTTTTTAATGTAATGTGTGTTTTTTAATTAATGGAGTTTATTTTAGTTAATATTGTGTATGTTTTATTTTATATAAAAGAAAAAAAATAGGCCGACGGCACCAGAATTTCTGGTGCCAACGGATACGGTCAAAATGTGGTGCCGTGGGATTTCTGATGCCGTGGAGAATTTTGCTGATGTGGCAGCACTTTTTGGGCCACGGCTTGAAGCCATGGCACCAAGGTTACCAATGCTCTAAGACTATATATATCTATTTTTCAACTATTTAAAATTAACAAAACTGTTAATCCACTTTTAATAAATTAAAATTAAAATAAACAACCTTAAAAAATCCATGTCATCGATCCACAATCCCAAGTAAATTCATCCTTTTCCATCAATCATTTCCATCAATCAACGGCCCACAAGCCATCACACATTTTCACTCGGATCACAAATTCACCCGCCAAAATTTCCCCCAAATTTAAAATTTCAAACACCATCCAAAACCAAAAAATTCACCTTTAAAAACCCAACTCATACAATCAAATTTTCATCACCACAAACTCACATTCAAACAACCCCAACTGATTCTTGTTAGCGAAAAATGTCGGGCCGCGGAAAGGGAGGAAAGGGTTTAGGAAAGGGTGGAGCGAAACGTCACAGGAAAGTTCTCCGAGACAACATTCAAGGAATCACGAAGCCCGCGATAAGGAGGCTTGCGAGAAGAGGTGGAGTGAAGAGGATAAGCGGGTTGATATACGAAGAGACTCGTGGCGTTTTGAAGATATTTTTGGAGAATGTGATTAGAGACGCGGTTACTTATACTGAGCATGCGAGAAGGAAGACTGTTACGGCTATGGATGTTGTTTATGCGCTTAAGAGACAAGGCCGAACCCTTTACGGATTTGGAGGCTGATAATTTAGTATTTGTATATAGGTTTAGTTTGGCTTATTAAAATGTTTTTAATGGTGTTTGTTTGTTGGATCTTTATGTAAGTTTTTAGATGAAATGGTATTGTCTTTAAAATGTTTGTTTATTGTTTTGTTATGATTAATTGTAGTTTGATTTTTGTGGCCTGAATTTGTTAAAATAGACTATTCAATTTCAATGTATGGTAGATTAACATCTAACAAGTAACGAGTTCAGATTTAGAAATTTGTTCTGATATGATTCAGCTCTTTTGTATAGGTTTTCATTCACTTAAGGTTGTAACTACAGTTCTACTAGATTATGTTTTGTGTTACATTTTTAAAACGAGTCTGGCTAGGAGGGTTTAGGTTTTGTTGCTTGGAACCTTTGTGTTGTTATAAAGTGCTGGACTAGAATATTTTGCCTCTGTTGGAAGTTGAAGCCACAGCCAAAGCTATATTGTGGGTATGTTTGATGCTCAAATTAGAGATTGCCAAAGGTTTACAAATCAGACTCGTAATGTCTAGTTAGTTCTTATCGAAGTCAATCTACGCTTTTACAATTTGCCTCCATTTTTTCACAAATTTTATTTAGCACGATAGCTCTTAGCATAGTAGCACGAAATGGTTAATATGGAATTGACCCTTTTGTTAAAAGGGAGGGAAATATGGGTTTGCAGTGTTAGCTACTTGAGCTAAGGATCAATGATAAGATCCTCACAGAAGGTACAGTTCCAAATTGTATTTTTTGTACGAGTGACCGTAGACTTGTTGACACATTGAATGATAGTATATATGATACCTCTAGTGCGCTGTTTTAAAATTAACCTGTCCTGACTCATGACATACATGTTGCTAACTAGCCTTAATAGATTAAAAACATTTTATTTTAATTGTAGTTGCAAATTAAAACTGTAAACACTACAAACTTGATTGCAGGAAGAACAGTGCATTAGTTAAAGTTTTATCTCATACAGATACAAAAAAAACCGATTTTTTCCAGTTCAGGAAGCAAATGGAGGGGCTTAGGTTCACATTTCTTCGTAAACACTTATGGCTCCTCAAAAGAAAACATGTCAAATTAGGTCAGAGTACGTTCTTGACGAAACGAATATACAAAGATGAAAAACCAAGCAAAGCTGTGTCATCTTAGCATGCTCGGTTGTATGTACAACGTAGTGGACCTGCATTGGCTGTCAAAGCAAGCACTTGATTCCCATTGGCAACAGGGAAAGATTGCTGTCTAGTGTAACCCGGAGTACAGCTTCCATATCCAGATGGAATGAAGTATGCTCCATGTAGAAAAAAATCTTTTGAAGATCTCCATTTCCAATTTTTCCAACCGTTGTGAACCTCCCTCTTAGTGACCTACAAAATATCATGAATATATAAGTTTTAAATAATATGAAGTATGACATAAGAGGAGATTATAATAACCCGAGATATGTTTTTTTCAAGACTTGTACCTCTTTGGTATTTCGATTATTTGCAGCACTAAAGTAGTTCCCTTCGCTAAATATTGTTGGATTTGCGCTTCCTCCAATGGCATACATACGCCATTCATCATACCTATTGTTTGCGACATGCGCATAACCTAGCCTTACCCTGAAATTATCATAGTATTTTTGTATGTAAGATAAATTTACTAACATATGTACCATAAATAAAACAATATTATTGTCACTGTACGATAAATATACCTTGGCATCCTTTGAACAAGACCTGGGCCAAAATGATTGTAAACTATGGTGACTTTCGTGATTTTATCTTCAATATTATTGTCTTTGTGTCCAATTAACATAACCTGCGTATTTTCACAGTTTTGAAATGAGTAAATAACAAATAATGATATGAACATGCAATGCAAGTGATCTTCTAATATTATCATTTGAGGGTACGTGAGATTGTATGGAAGTTGAGTACTCGTCAAATTAAATATGAATGTTCACCTTATCGTGTTGAGAAAAGTAATTATTCGAGATTGTGATAAAATTTGAAGCATGAATGATATCTATGAGCCCATCAGCGGCTCGAGCAAAGAAACAATGGTCGACCCATATGTGCGAAGAATGAAATATGTCAATGGCGTCTCCATCTGACCCTCGACGTTGGCCTGCGTGGTCCGTGGAGTCTCTTACACGGCCTGATCTTCCGGGCTTGCAATCATGAAGGCTAATCCCATGGATGATCACATGGCTTACTCTTTGTATCGTTATACACGGCCCATATGCAATTTCCACTTTTCGCCCTCTTCCGTCAATAGTCTTGTAACTATTTATCATGAGTTCATTCTTGAGTTTTATGACCATATCCTTAGCAAATATGATCCACAATGGCTTTTTCTGGATAACTCCATAACGAAGCATGCCTGGTTTAGGGTTTACCGGATCATCAGAAGGGTTTGTAACTACATATATTGCACCATTCTTTCCTCCAAGAGCAGCTTTTCCAAAACCAACGGCACAATCAGCTAACGCACGACGATTAGCAGCCCAATTTGTGGTTCTACGTCGACATGCATCTATCACGTTTGAGGCTTTTGCAGTGGGTCTGTAGCCATAGATGGAGATAGGCTTAGGGGCTCTATAGTAAACTGCATGAGAGATTGAAGCTTGGAAGCATAAGACACTCAGGATGAAGAAGAGTGAGCCCATGACTCTAGCTAGCAAAGTGAGATGAAAAAACCACTAAATGGATCATCAAAATATATAAGATTAGATAGTTACATTTTTGCACCCTTGTTATAGTCATTCTGTCTAATTTCAAACAACTCTTTACTTCCTATCACTACATAGACTATTAGTATTAAAACCTTGTGAAATATGACCTCAAATCAATACTCCCTCCGTCTCAAAATTATTGTCCACTTTGAATTTTCAAAGTCAAAGTGGTTTAACTTTGACCACGAATATATATTTTTTATTATATAATACTTGATAAGAAATTATACCATTGAAAAGTAGACTTAAAACTCAATCCATTTATATATTTTGCATCAAATATTATATAACACCCACAAAAATATATAAGGTCAAAGTTGAAGGAGAAAGACTAAAAAAGTCAACACTGGACAATAAATTTGGGACGGAGGAAGTATTATTTTTGGCCAAAAATTGGACCTTTTCTAAAAGCTGTCAAGTGTATACAAATATAAGGTAGCCATTTGTAAAATAACGTTACAACAAAGTGGTACACACGATTTTGACTTGCTATGTGTGTTGAGACGTGAGTGCACGAGCTTATAGATGTCTGACTTTTTAAAAAATTGCTTAGTCAAAGATGTGCCTATTTGACTTTCGAAATTTTGAGAAGTCATTAATAACTTAATTCGGACATAGCCCGGCCAATGGTTATAAAATGTCATTTTGATTTGATCCACATGTTAAAAACTTGTGTAGGGTTGTTAGGGTTTCTTTTCTTAAAGAATTGGAGTATAACTTAGATAAATAAAGCAATGAAGGTTCTCTTAAAATAAAATAAACGTACGAAGAAAAGTAGCACATATTGTTCTGCAAAATTCAATCTTATTATTTAATGACAATAAGCATCGTACATATGTTACCAAGATGTTGTGATATGAACTAATCGCATAGTAATAAAAAACAAGTTAAATCTGGAACTCGAACTCGAACTTCTAAGGCTATATATGATTTGACATACACACAAAGACTGCTAGAAGCCTTTCGTGAAGTCGGATTATTGTTGCGTGTCATGGTTCATAAAATTCATTTTTCGATGACATACCTTTTGGAAAGAAAAAAAAAGTTATCACTAACGCAGTGTTTGGCATGTTGTAATAAGAGTGAGCATGAAGAAGATCATTGTGCCGAAGAAAAAAAAAAATCATGTTTGTTACACTTATAAATGCAATGACCCATTATATGGAATCACTCATAATATAAAAAACCAGCATCTTTTTCATTAAGGTCCTATGTTTTTTTATTACATCTTGGAGTTAAATTATAATTACATAAAAGCCTTTTATTAACTATTACTTATATCATCAAAGGTTATTTTAGTTTTTCTTTATCTCTTATTGAATTACGAGTACTTTTTTCATTCTAACATACCAATCAAACATGAATATAATTGTAATGAGTGATTTCATTACTTAATTTATATCTTTACGACGTTCATCGTATTCCGTTGTTACTTTATTTCCTACCAAACGTTATTTCCTTAATTAAAAGTGACATAGAACTCCACCGTATCATAAATAACTAATAGTCTGACTCATAATACTTTATACGAATGGAGGTAAACAAAAACTAACCATTTTGTAAAATACTAACAGGGCCGTCTTTGAGGGTGTGCAAGATGGGCAACCACTCAGAGCTCTAAAAATTTTAGGGGCCTAAAAATTTGTCTCGTTAATATTTATATGCGTGTGTAGACATATTTTTCACAAAGAAAAAAGTATTTAGATGGTAAAATATCTCAAATGAGTAATATGTTAGAACGTTTAGATAACTAACTGCATTATATCTTATAAACGGTGACACTTTACATATAACATTGCTTATCGAAAAGGCTCATTATATAATTTCGTACAGGCCTTCAAAAATTTCAACAATTAATGGGACGGCTTTGATTATTGAGCAACACAAAGCACCAAAGATAATAAGCCGATTAGTTAACATTAGTTGCTATGTAGTAAATGTGGCCACAGAAAGAACTTCGACATAAAATACATTCAAAACGAGTAGACAAAACTAAAGAATGGCTGTGATGACTTGGTTCAATACTTAAGACGTAGTATGGATAATCAACCCATAAGAAATGGCAGTGAAGCTAAACTAGGCTAAAGCTGCCATCTTAAATTCATACAATAATATTAATTTCAGTAAACAATACATATTGATCTGTTTCAATAACTTTTACAAATAAGATAATCTTCAATAATAAAAATACACACATCGGCAAGGTATCAAGCACAAGCTAGCTATCTTCATAGCTTGCCAGTTTATGTTTCAATCGTCATACATTTTAACAATAAGTATATACGAATATAAAACATTTAATCTAACAGTTATTCATTATATACTTGGAATAGAACTCATTTACGAGTTTTAGAACATCTCTTTACGCATAGCTGCACATCCCATGCACACAAGTATCCCCCCTCTTGCATACATAGTTGCATCCTCCACAATGACGCTCGTTCACCATTGGGTTCACACACGATCCTCTGCAACAAATCTCCATATGATTGCATTTCCTTCCACAAAGTCCACAGTTTTGTTTATCCGTGTTCACGTTAACACATTTCTTTTTGCAACAATCAGGTCCAGGGCTGCCCTTTGCGCGACAAAGTCTAGGGTTTATGTTGCATTTCATTAAGCCCCTCGGTTGTTGGGCAAGAAACCGACTAACCCAAGATCGAGAATCAGACACTAACATGTCTTCTTCATTGTTATTGATACTGAAAGTTGTTTCTTGAGTTGGTGTGGAAGAAAGAGTTATGACTAAGGTCATGAACATGGTGAGGGTTATAAAGATCTTGGTTAGGGTGTTCATGGTGTCTTTGAAAAAGAATGAGAGTTTTGATGTACTACTGAGTAATAAGCGTACGATGATATGAATTGATAAGGGAATGCATATTTATAGAAATGTAATATAACGAAGAATTAGGATTAAATGAGATAAAATTAAAATGAGAAAGGCAACGAAAAATCACAACCGCACATTTTAAATGTGTCTAAAAAAATAGATGCATTTTCTCTTAAAATTTCACCCTCATTTGAAACGTGTGGCTAAAGTTTCTTCTCATTATTCTCATTTCAATTTCTCTTCTCACTAGATCTCCTCATATAAAGAGTTCAAAAATAGGGGAAATTGCGTATATATCCCTCCAAATGCTTAAAATTCCGTATATATCTAACATAAATTATAATTGTATGTATATCACCCCAAATGCTCAAAAATTGCATATATATTCGACTTAAACTTATAATTATATATATATATATATATATATATATATATATATATATATATATATATATATATATATATATATATATATATATATATATATATATATATATTATTCCTAAACCTCAAAATATGTCATATACCAAATGACTATTAAATATAAATTTACAACTTTTAAGATACATGACAAATTTAATTATAAAAACTAATATTTCTTTAAATTGCTTTTCTTTTATTTAAAAACTTTTTAACAGTTATACACGCTTCATTACAATCATAATACATATGATGAGAGTTTAATTCATGTATTTTTATTATATATGAGATAAGGTGACTTTTTTTGTGAGGTTAAATATTGTTTTAATATATTATTTTTAGTCATCTAATTAATTTCTACCTTGGTACATTGTACCCTTGAAACAAACGTTGTTGTTACTATTTTAAACATTATAATTACGTTACCATACTTTAGAGTTTAGCATTATGTTAAATAGCTAGTTTGTCATATATGACATAATATTAAAGATTTAGAAATGCTATATATATATATAATTACGAATGTTTAGAAATGATATATATACAATTGTTAGGGTGTGTTTCCTTTTATCTTTAGCTAAGGGATTGATTCCGCAAAACATTCAATAGTAATTTTTTTAAAGTAGGACCCACTTACTTCTTTTATTTCTTCTATATCCTCAAGACAAGAAATTTTAACTCCTTCCCAATAAGTGACTCTACTAGACATGGACCTCACATATATTTATAAGCCTCTTAGTCTAAGGAAAAAAAAACACCTTTAGTTTAAGTTGGATATATATACAATTGTTAAGCTTTTGAAAAGATATATATGCAATTATAAGTTTAAGTTAGATATATACGTAATTTTATATTTATAAAAAGATATATATACAATTCCCCATGGTGCATTTTTGCTGAAAATAAAGTNTATATATTATTCCTAGACCTCAAAATATGTCATATACCAAATGACTGTTAAATACTTCCTCCGTCCCAAATTTATTGTCCAGTGTTGACTTTTTTAGTCTTTCTCCTTCAACTTTGACCTTATATATTTTTGTGGGTGTTATATAATATTTGATGCAAAATATATAAATGGATTGAGTTTTAAGTCTACTTTTCAATGGTATAATTTCTCATCAAGTATTATATAATAAAAAATATATATTCGTGGTCAAAGTTAAACCACTTTGACTTTGAAAATTCAAAGTGGACAATAATTTTGGAACGGAGGGAGTATAAATTTACAACTTTTAAGATACATGACAAATTTAATTATAAAAACTAATATTTCTTTAAATTGCTTTTCTTTTAATTAAAAACTTTTTAACAGTTATACACGCTTCATTACAATCATAATACTACATATGATGAGAGTTTAATTCATGTATTTTTATTATATATGAGATAAGGTGACTTTTTTTGTGAGGTTAAATATTGTTTTAATATATTATTTTTAGTCATCTAATTAATTTCTACCTTGGTACATTGTACCCTTGAAACAAACGTTGTTGTTACTATTTTAAACATTATAATTACGTTACCATACTTTAGAGTTTAGCATTATGTTAAATAGCTAGTTTGTCATATATGACATAATATTAAAGATTTAGAAATGCTATATATATATATA
Source organism: Artemisia annua (assembly GCA_014162995.1). Classification (NCBI taxonomy): domain Eukaryota; kingdom Viridiplantae; phylum Streptophyta; class Magnoliopsida; order Asterales; family Asteraceae; genus Artemisia; species Artemisia annua. The sequence goes on from LBNU01019055.1 coordinate 33,680, forward strand.
TATATAATTACGAATGTTTAGAAATGATATATATACAATTGTTAGGGTGTGTTTCCTTTTATCTTTAGCTAAGGGATTGATTCTGCAAAACATTCGATAGTAATTTTTTTAAAGTAGGACCCACTTACTTCTTTTATTTCTTCTATATCCTCAAGACAATAAATTTTAACTCCTTCCCAATAAGTGACTCTACTAGACATGGACCTCACATATATTTATAAGCCTCTTAGTCTAGGGAAAAAAAACACCTTTAGTTTAAGTTGGATATGTATACAATTGTTAAGCTTTTGAAAAGATATATATGCAATTATAAGTTTGAGTTAGATATATATGTAATTTTATATTTATAAAAAGATATATATACAATTCCCCATGGTGCATTTTTGCTGAAAATAGTCATGTCGTTAACAAAGCTTTAAATTCCTAGCTTTGTCTACGTATAGAAGGAGTGAAGGACTAAAATTAGATAAGAATCCACTTAATAATGCCAGTTTGGATTTTGGATGGTATTTTTGTGTATATTAAACGTACACGGTACATAAATACTTTGGTGACACAAGGTCAAATATTTTGGTTGTGATGGTGAAATTCTTCTATCAAGAACGGTATCGTATCACTTTGTAAACAATTATTGGCATACTTGCCTTCAGATATGACACATTAGGATATCGAAATATGATACATAGTATATTGGAACATAACTACTCTCACATAGGAATCACAATAAAACTATCATATCTTTATAAGGTCGCTGAACAAATGACTAACAAATCACAAATGGTTAAGTGCACAGTGATGAACTTAGTAGCCGGTTTTATACTTAATTGCGCTAAAATGGGCTTAATTGCGCTAAAGTTGGACCTTGGGACTCTTGGGGTCTTATTGAATAATCAAAAATAAGTTTTCATTAATTCTTTTTAGGTCTTCATTGTGACGTTTTTACGGAAGAATTGCAATATTTTTATTTTGAATCGATTGTTTTATCTTTAAATTAGTCGCACCGATTCAGGTAAAATTATGTTTTGGACACTGCAAATAGAATGCCTCAATCACAAGTAATATATGATAAATTATACTGGTATTGTAAAGTTTGTACTAGTGACAAGAGTGCAAAATCAAAGTACCAAGAGAAGCCAAAAATAAAATAAAATAAAAAAACGTGTGTAACAAGAGTACAAAATCGGTAGATTTCAAAATATTTCAAGACTTGAAATTTAAAATATAAAACACTTCTAAATCATCATGAGGCTCTTGATACCACTTGTTAGTGTATAACATAGTTGAATCATTCATACTAATGCAGATTTATTAATATGCGTTTAAGATGAAGAAAGCTAAAAAGAGAAAGAGATGGTGAGAGCACGTAAGAAAATGAAGGTGACTTTGTTATTTGCATAATAATGACCTCACATGACTCACACACCTCAAATTAGAGGTGCAAGCCAGAACCGGTTTTTTAGAAAACCGGTATAAAAAACCGGACCCGGTTTTTTAGAAAACCGGTTTTCTTAAAACCGGACTCGGTTTTGTGTAACCGAACCGGTTACACCGGTTTTGGTTTTTTCCTTTCGACCGGTTTTTTACCGGGTTCAAACCCGGTTTTACCCGGTTTTAAAATAAAACCGGGTTTAACCGGTCTTATTTATTTATTTATTATTTTTTTTTTAAATAAAAAAAAAAAAAAAAAAAAAAAAGTTACCGTTACAAAAAAACCCGGTTTTACCCGGTTTTTTTTAAANATTGCGCTAAAGTTGGACCTTGGGACTCTTGGGGTCTTATTGAATAATCAAAAATAAGTTTTCATTAATTCTTTTTAGGTCTTCATTGTGACGTTTTTACGGAAGAATTGCAATATTTTTATTTTGAATCGATTGTTTTATCTTTAAATTAGTCGCACCGATTCAGGTAAAATTATGTTTTGGACACTGCAAATAGAATGCCTCAATCACAAGTAATATATGATAAATTATACTGGTATTGTAAAGTTTGTACTAGTGACAAGAGTGCAAAATCAAAGTACCAAGAGAAGACAAAAATAAAATAAAATAAAAAAACGTGTGTAACAAGAGTACAAAATCGGTAGATTTCAAAATATTTCAAGACTTGAAATTTAAAATATAAAACACTTCTAAATCATCATGAGGCTCTTGATACCACTTGTTAGTGTATAACATAGTTGAATCATTCATACTAATGCAGATTTATTAATATGCGTTTAAGATGAAGAAAGCTAAAAAGAGAAAGAGATGGTGAGAGCACGTAAGAAAATGTAGGTGACTTTGTTATTTGCATAATAATGACCTCACATGACTCACACACCTCAAATGAGACACCAGGCGACAGGCGTTTAAATACAAAAGGATCGAAGCCTATCGGCTTTGATGGGCTTGGTTTACTTCTATGGACTTGGACTAGTGTTTATGGTTCCTTTATAAGACATAACATGGACCATATTAGTTTACTATACAAAGTTCATAAAGCCTAATACTATTTTATTATAAACTCTATTACAAAATACAAGGTTCCCACAAATAAAATGACCTTCACTTTTATAATCCTAACAGAGGTACGCAACTCGGTCGCTTAGGCAAGAAAAATGAGAAGTGGGTCGTGTATACGACCAACTTGTGTGCTCATTTGTATCTATGAGTATTTGATAAAAAAGTATTTGTGGGGTATAGATTTTGTGGTGTGGGTCGCCTTATTTCACTAAGTTGTCAGGAAGTAGTGTATGAGAGAGAAAGCTGAGGTAGCAGGGGAGATGAAGGTCGCCTGAGTCCTTATTACACCCAATATGGCAGTGTGACCTCTACTAATGTTCACTCTTGAATAAGGTTTTGACTATTTTGAAAAGGACCTCAAAGTTTGACTTTTGAAGTAATTAGGCAAATCGCTTAATTCAGCATCGACAGCTACTGTCATGCCTAATTCCGATAAGGACACAAACAAGAGATTTCAATCAATCAAGTTCAATTTGGCTGCAAAGAACACAAAATTCCAGCTTGACAAACTATGATTTCCTCAAATACATTTTGGTGAACTCAATTTGTGTTTCACCAATTCTTAAGTTTCAGCTCAAACATGTCAATGGATAAGGCATCAAAGCACGTTACTAGGAAGTAGGAACTATTGCCCAGCATAACCTGTTTACCCTAAAGTGGTCAAGTTCTGTAGCAATTCGAGTGTCTAGGACTCTAGGTTAATAAGTTTCCATTTCTCAAGGTGAATTTATATACTTACCTGTGAAGATGGTTTATAAGAATCTGATGACACTGTACCTTGGATTCATGATTCTCTTATTTTATGGTTAATGAGTGCTATTTCGCACGAGTATACAGTCAAACACTTTCTTGATGCTGCTCGCCGGTCTGCAGTTTCCATGTGACAGGAAAACCAATGTAAGATAATAACTTACATACCATATCATTTGATATCATATAAGTTGTCTAGTCATACTGACCATTTCGACTTCATCAACTACCAACAAATACAACTACCAACAAATACACAGGCACGTTTCAGTTAATGTAACTGCATATGGTTTATCAGTTTATGGAATAATAAACAATGCACACAAACTTGCATAAACATAGGTAATGCACGAAATTTTTAGGTAAATAAACGTGTAAGACATGTTTGGTAAAAAAANAAAAAAAAAAAAAAAACCCCGGTGGTTTCCGTTCACCATAAACTTTGCATTGTTTACTTGGTGAACCATTTATGTTTGAATAGACTTTGAATTGGCAATGTACTCTCCAATTTTCACCCATTCATGCAACATACCCCTTTTTAACCAAATGCAAACGGTTTGCCATTTCTTATCAGAAAACAACCTGAAAACTTACTGTAATATAACTACTGTGTGATGCAACAAATAGCAGTTGAAGCATCAGAATACCTTACATATTCCAGCCAAATTACACTGTCCACCTCAAATCTACTAATAACTTCTCATGCTAAAAAAAGTAGCTTTCTACTTGAAACAAATCTATGGAACATATTAGAATAACACAACTTACATATTTTCTGCAAAACTTAATATGTTCAAATTTAATTATCTATGAAAAAACATTATTTAAATACATAAACTACATCCATGGAACATATAATCTACCTCAGACTTTCAGAAGTTGCAGCCATTAATCTTAAATTAAAAGTCTTAATCTGTTGAAGTTTACTGATTTTTTTCATTGGAAAGGGTATTTACATGTAATTTGTCTTAAAAAGTCCTACTAAAGACATCCAAAAAAGGAGAATTACAGCGAAAAACGAAATACACAGACACCCAAAAACTAATAAAAGGCCAGATATATAATAATCTAACCTCTTCTAGTGTTCACTGTTGTACAAGTTAGACTTACCTCAAATAGGCCTTACAAGTTTGACTATTAAAATAATTAGCCAAATCAACTAAACCGGAACCTGCAATCACATAGAATTAGGTCATGCCTAATTCTGATAGGGACACATACAAGTTTACCAGATGAATTTTCAATCAATCAAATTCAACGCGGCTGCTAAGAATGCAGAAGAGTCCAACTGTACGAGATGTGATAGCTCCAATTGATCTCGCCGAACTCAATTCGTGTAATGCTTAAGTGGCAAACTTTAATGATACTTATGAAACCATGTTATTAGGAAACATTGCGCAGATAATACTTTATACCCTGATTGTTAAAGTTCTGAAGCAATGCAAGTTTCAAGCTCAATAACAAAGTAATTACTACTTCACAAAGTAAAATTCCATATTTACCCTCAAGACAGTAACATGAATCTGCTGACACTAACTTGGATCCACAATCCATCTCTTATTTTTTCATTACTGGTTGCCATTTTACCTTACCACCAGTCAAATACTTGGTTAAAGCTATTCGCATGGTCTGCAATTTTCATGTTACAACGAACAACAAATGCAAAATTTATGCCACCTATATATCAAACAGCATAATAGGACACTGTTGTCTTCTCATATTAATCATTAAGACTTTATCAAGAAAACAACAAATACATTGGAAGATTTCTAGGCATGTGACTGCAGACAGTTTATGGAGTAATAAACTATGCACACAACTTTCATAAACATAGGCAATGCAAGAAAAAAACTAACTTAAGGTCTAAAATCATGCATATTGAGAAAGCAGAGTTCTGACCACGTGGTGAACCTATGAATTGAAGATTTGAGTTTCTGATGGCGCTTCGTCATAAATGGTAGTTTTATGACACATGTAACAATTTATGCATTAACCAAAAGCAAGTTGCGATAAACGGTCAAAGTAGTACATCACTAAAAGGTAACAATGAAGTAACAAATTACATTTTCTTGCATTTTGCCCAATTATTTGTACATCACTAGGTGGTAAGTCCCACACCACACAGATCATGTGGAGATCAAATATTTATTGATTCTTGGAGCCTGGAAGAAAGCTCGCTACCTCATATTATAAGCTACTTTGTGCAATATTTTCGTGGGTTTGTGGTTAGCCACAGATAAGTAATACTCTGTCAGGGGGCGGTGTTACAGTTGCAGCATTACAAGAACACAACAAATTTTAAAGATGAGAATCAGCAACAAAACACATATATTGTTCCATTTAAATTACAATGTGTGCACCTCAAATCTTTACATTTTTAACAAGCCATAAGAAGAAGAAAAGACCGAAAGAAAACTAGCTTTCTACTCCAACAAATTTATTGAACATATTAGAAAAATAAAAGTTATATGTTGTTTCATAGATGTTCTGCTAAAATTAATATCACCAAATTCAACTATATATATTGCATCAAATAAATACACAAACTATATACTACCTTAAACTTTCAGAAGCTGCAGCTTATTATCAAAAGCAATAGCAATCCAATCAGGCATCGAAGCCGACCACTGAACCTGATTAATCTCAGCCCCAGCCGTATACATCGACAAAGGATCAATCCCAATCCCATTCGAGCCCACTACAGCAGGCAACTCCCATATCAAAGCCTGCGAATCATCACCACCCGAACAAATATGCTGAGAACTCATAGGCGCCCACGCAATCGCATTAACACTTCCCCTATGTCTCTCCAACTCCGCAACAGGCAAAGTCGGTGACCTAATATCTAAAATCACAATCTTATTACTATCCATCAAAATAGTAGCCATATACCTCAAATCCTGTTTATTCCAAGCCAATCTCAACAACGGTGTATCCGTTGGACTTTCATAAATAATAGTCGAATGTTCCTTATCGCGTAAATCAAACACCCTCACACTCCCATCAGCTGAAACTGAAGCAAATACTCCCGCTTCACCCCAAGCAATATCATTCACTTCCTTATCATGCGCTATCAGTTGCGTCTCCACTACACCCTTTTCCACATCCCATATAGTACATGTAGTATCAATACTTGCAGTACCAATACGCCTAGGTTCTACCTGTTGAAACCAAAGAGAAACTATGAATTGAATTAACTTGATTAATAAAACTTTCAACATAAACAAGTTTACATACAGATTACATACAATACATTAATAGCTAACCAAACCTAAGCTAAACTAGTATGAGGCTAAGCAAATGATATAGGGTAATATTATCATGCCCTCTCCGTCCCAATACTATCGTCTACCTTTCTATTTTGGTTTTTACCAAAATAATAGTCCACTTCAAATTTCAACCAAGAAAAAACCGTATTTTTGAGATGGAGGAATATTAAATGGTGAATATAATCAATTTGGGATGGAGGGAGTTTTCAAACATAAACACTAAATGGTGTAGCTGTTAGTAGGCTTGTTTGTATTAAAAAAGTGTTCGATAACATAGTTGTAGCTCTAATTATAAACTAAACTAAAGTAAAAGCTAAACACTAACACTGAACGTTTCTTTATCAGCATTTCAGATAGGAGCATTTAAATCAGATCCAAAAGCTAAACCCTCGTTACCAAACAAGCATTATATTCTAAACACTAAAATGCTTGAAATGCTCATCGTCAAAAACAGCTCTTAGCTTATATAGAGAAAACATATGAAACCTTATTAGCTAAACGTCGGGACTAAACTAAGCCAACAATATAGGGCAACATTAACATATATGTTATGAGTAGTACCTAATTTCAATCAAAATAGGTCAAGGGAGCAAAAAATTGTGAATTGTATTAACTTGATTGATAAAAACTATACAAAAAAGGAAATCTTGATAGCTAAACAGACCAAGCCTAAGCTAATCTAATACACAGGCTACGTAGCTAAGCAAATGATATAGGGCAACACAATCATACATGCTATGTGTTTTCCTTTTCAGTAGACAATAACTTTGGGATGGAGGGAGTTATGTTGTGAAAACCGGATTACAGTTTTCAACCGAGAAGTTTCGGTAAGTACCTATTTTTTTGAACACGTTTCCTGTTTTCTGTGCTTTTTTAGAGATGTTTTCTGGAAAACCTCTCGATTTTCCATGAGTAGACACACGCTTAATATCTAAATAGGCCTACACTAAGCTAATCCAACACGGGACTAACAAATAATATAGTGCAACACTATCATATACAGAGTATATAGTATATACTATGAGTACCTCCTTCCAATAAAAAACTTGCTACTTCTACTATTCAACATACAAGAGCTTATATACTATAACCAATCTAAACGGCCCTAAACTAAGCTAACCTAATATGAGACTATAATGTGGTAGCACAAATGTAATGATTGCACTATGCTATGCATACTTTTTTATATTTAGCAAAAAAAATAGTGCTTGGCGAGTTGGCAACGAGCTTTATGGAGCGTTTAACAATTAACTTAAAACATTTGGAATATAATGCTTGTTTGACCACAAGCGCTTAGCTTTTATACTTTTTCTAAACGCTCCTATTTCAAACACTAATAAAAGAAGCATTTAGCTTTTACGTCATTTTACACTCTATAAAACATAAAACATAAAACATAAAACTAGTACTTACAACAACAACATATATGTTACAAGTAGTACCGTACCTCATTCCAATCAAAAGAAGTTAAGGGAGCACAAAACTCGCTAGTCTTACTATTATTAAACACAAAACTTACTAGTCTTACTTTTTGAAGAATCTCTTACTTTTTGCAGAATAACAATTTTACCCTTAACTAACTAATTAATTTCTTCTTGTAATATTAATTTTAACCAATGGTAATATGGTAAACTTGATTATGGACCATTAAATTAGGACGCCCCAAAAAAAGAAACGTGGACTATAAATTTGGGACGGAGGGAGTATCTCACAAACATAAACACGACATACCGCAACCATTTTGGTTTAGGAGCTTCTCACACAACAAGAAGGGTACCATTGGAAGACAAGCCCTTTGGTAACAATACACAATAATATATATGCTACAAAAAGTACCGTACCTCATTCCAGTCAAAAGAAGTCAAGGGAGCACAAAACTCACTAGTCTTACTATTATTAAATACAGACACCAACTCCGTACTATTCTCACCCACATCATAAACCCTCAAAAAATCCCCAGACGACGCAAGCAGATTACTAGGCACACAGTTGGGATGGAACATGAGTTTGGTAGGTGGGTAAGGATGAGTAAACGATAAACTCGGGTTAGGTGTGATGGTTAACGAGTCAGGGTTGAATGACAAGATGTTGATGTGGTTGGTGTGTTGTTCGATGAATGTGCCGGTAGCGATGTGGTGGGAGGGGGAGGGGGAGATTGCGGTTGAGTAGAGGGTGTGGGTGGATGTGTGGGTTATGGAGTTTGGTGTTTGGGATTCTAAGGTTGAGTTGGTGTCCATTTTTTGGTGATTGCGAGAATTGAAATGAATGTGTGTGTGTGTGTTTTTTGAGGAGGAAGATGTGTTTTCAATAAGTCAATAACTATTTGGAAGGTGAGGGAAGACTGTCGAGTGTTGTTGACAGACAAGTACATTGACTAGTTGGATTCTTCTTTTTACTACTAGGGTGTTTTTTTCAACAAAGTACTGCTGCTTTTTGATCTGGTCGTACAACAAAAAAGGTTCTACAAAAAACCTTCTATAATAAATGAATTGTTTATGTGGTGATCCGGTTAATTTAAGAGAAAAACCTAAAAATCTTTGTGACTATAGCATAGCTTTAAACTTAAAAACTTTTTCACGCATTAACAATATCTTTTTTGTTTAATATTATTAGTACCCTCTTACCCCTCTTATCTCTTTTAGTTATTAAGAGCAATCAGTGTGGGTTACTCACCACCTCGCCACCGTGACGTGGCTGGCTTGCCACCCCTCGCCGCCATATCGGATGAGCTCGCCACTACTCGCCAAATCTCACCTCCTCGCCAAGATGACAAATCATTTCCATTGACAAAGAGCCGTTCGTGGGTCTCAATTTTAAATTCAAACGGCAATATTACCGACCTTTTATTTATTTTTTTTCATTATTAATGTTTTAAAACTTAACCCACTTCATTTATAGTGTTTAAACACTATAGATACCATAACATTAGACTATTTTTCTCACACAATTATAAACCAAAAACTACCATTACTCTCTATATCTCAACATATAAAAAAATGTTTCAAAATCCAAACGAGACCGGATATTTTATGAATCTTCTCACCTCAAACCAACAACGATACGGGAGTTCTTCCAACCCGTCTACCCCATCGTCACAAAACTCTAACTCCTCGTCCCCACAAATTCCTCCATATGGTATGCAATTGAATCCCGAGTCAATTTACTAAAATCAACAATATGCGTTTCAACGATTCACAAATTACACGCAACAACAATTTTCGGCACCACAGTTTTTTAACCCATCACAACCTTCACAGTTTCCTCAATCTCAACCACAACAACACTTTGAATCACAACCATTAAAGGCACAATTCAAAGTACCACAACCCTATGAAGTGTAAACCGCGAGGAAAAAAAGTTGCCAAAGAATTTAAAAAAAAAATCGTGAATTTGGACGCGAACGATGAAGATGACATGGAGGAACTGACACGTGTGAATACGCGTTGGAAAAATGAAGAAGAAAAGTTGCTAGCAAAAATCTGGGTAAAAGTTTCCCGAGAAAAAAAAATATCGGAAATGACCGTTCCGATGAGTTTTTTTGGAACAAGGTTATTGTCATGTTCAATAGTTAGTCTAACTGTGAGGATCGTACCAAAAATATGCTCATGAGTAAATGGACAAGGGTTAACGGTGATTATAAAAAATTCAACGGTAATTACAAACGTTTGCAGCATAGAAGCCGGAAAAATGACAATGATCATCTCGAAAATGCAAAGAAAAATTTGTGGAAAACTAGAAGGGGGGGGGGGTTGAATAGTTTTACCGTTTTTCAAACTTGATTTAAAACTTTACTTTTATGAAAAACTTTGATTCGTAGTTTTGTGAAATCAATCGATTGTAATATGAACACTATATAACTACACTACAATAAATAAATTCTAACTATTAATATACAAAATTGCAAGATACAGAGTGAGAGATGGAAAGATCAAACCGAGACAAAAGAGATTTATAGTGGTTCGGTAACGAAGCTCTTCTTCGCTACTCCACTCCTCGAGTGTCCAACTCGAGAGTTCCAAGCACTATTGATTGGCCTCAAACAGTCAACTTATATTGACCAAGAATATTGGTCAATTAAAGTCAAACCACTTGAAGACAACTAACCAATTAAGGAGTACAGAATATCCCCTGGTCGTTTAATCCCAACGAGGTGTGAAATCTGTAATAAGACGAATTTGTGATCAGGTGATATTGAACAAGAAAAGGGTGTGAGTGATTAAACTAATGAATTATAAAAGAAAATAGCTTAAACAAGCTATAATAACAAGTACATGAAAGAAAATTACTTAAAAACGTTTACAAACTAAAAACGTGTACGTTTAATTTAAATTTACGTAAACGTACGAAATAAAACGTGAATTCTGTCTGATATAAATCCCACGGATTTGAAAATTATATTTTTGGAATCCTAATGATAAAAGAAAATTATTGGAAAATTAAAATTATTGTTTAGACTATTTAATTATTTATTATTAATTAATAACTCTTTTTAACTATTTAATAATACACTAAAATACATGAAAATGACTTAGAAAAATGAAATTTTAACTTAGAAAAATCTAAAATAACCTAAAACTTATTTTAAAACTGAAATTATATTTATTTGACTTTTTATCTATTTATTATTAATTAATTACTATTTAATAATTATTTAAAACTAATTTAAATTATAATAAATATTAAATAAACACTAATAAATCTGAAACTTTTTCTATAAATACTATATGATAGCAGAATACTAGGAAAAATATAAAAAGTTAGATAAGCCCAATAATAAGTTGACTTGGGCAAAGAAGCACTTAGAATAAGCACTTCTACATAAAATTGCACCAAAAGCTTAGGGAAGGTGTAATAGACCTAAACAAACTTAATTCAACTCAAAAATCTCAAATAAGCCCAGGCCGTAAGCCGGATAAGCACTTAGCATTTTTANTGGTGTCCATTTTTGGTGGTGGGAGAGTTGGGGGAAATGGGGGTTGAGGAAGGGAGATGTGGGTTGAAATAGTACTGTTTGGAAGGTGAGGGAAGACTGTTGTGTTGAAAGACAAGTACATTGACGTTTGACTAGTTGGATTCGTTTTACTAGGGTGTTTTTTTCAACAAAGTACTGCCGCAGTGATGCTTTTTGATCGAGTTATTAGACAAAAATGTTTCTAAAATTTGCCAAAAAGTGTGATTTGGTTACTAAAGTTTTTTTGGTTACAAAGAGTTTACTCAAGTTTGGTCACCGGTTATATAAGTTACTCTGTATGTTTTAACCATCTACTACAGGTTTTTTTTTTCGTTTATTTCAAAAATGGTCCCTCAGACTAACTGTCGTTAGTTTTTTCCGTTAGCTAACGGCCGTTTGCAACAAACATTTGCACTGTTAGTCCTTTATCCTAACGACCGTTTATACGTAACTCAAAATTTGGTTTTCATACATTTTTGTCCATTTTTCTTACGTTTTTTTGACACTTCTTTTTTTACGGGTTTTCCATTTTCATACGTTTTTATATGTGTTCGTTCGTTTTTATACGTTTTCGCCCATTTTCTTACACTCTCATCCGTTTTTCTTACGTTTTGTCCGTTTTTTCTTACGTCTTTTTGGTTTTCATACGTTTTTGTCCGTTTTTCTTACATTTTTGTCCGTTTTTCTTACGTTTTTTCCGCTTTTATATTTTTGTCCGTTTTTATACCTTTTCGCCCAGTTTATTACGTTTTCGTATATTTTTCTTACGTTTTTATCTGCTTTTCTTACTTTTTTTCGTTTTCAGACATTTTTTTCCGTTTTTCTTACGTTTTTTCCGTTTTCATACATTTTTATTTGTTTTTACACGTTTTCACAAATTTTTATACACTTTTTATACACATTTTTACATACGTATAAAACATAACAAGTATAAAATATACAAACGTATAAAACATACAAAGGTGTAGAAAAACGTAAAACTAGTATGAAAACGTAAAAAGACGTATGAAACGTACACAAGCGTATAAATGCGCACACAAATATAATAAAAAAATTATGAAAACCTATGAAAACGTATGAAAATATACGCAAAACATATGAAAACGTACAAAAATGGACAAAAACGTACGAAACTCGAGAAAAACGTACTACAAGAGAGAAAAACGTACATAAACGNTAGTAACTTTTTGTTAAGGTTCAGTAACCTATTTAATAAACCCGTAAACTGTAGTAACTTTCTTGTAACATTTTAAACTATGGTGCTGACGTGGACAAGGGGAACCGGTAATCAGCCGGTTGCCCACCCTCGCAGTAACATTTATGTAACATTTTTAATCTTTGAGTAACCTAAATGACAAACCCGTTTACTTAAGTTACATCTTTGTAACCAAAAAAACAATAGTAACCAAATCGCATTTTTTGGCAAACTTTAGTAACTTTTGTGTCTAATAACCCCTTTTTGATCTGGTCGTAAACTTACGAGCTATGCCCTACAACAAAAAAGGTTCTACAAAAAACATCGATAATAAATGAATTGATATGTGTTGATCCGGTAAATTTAGGAGAAAAAATTTATTTATTTTTCTCTTTTTTTCTCCTAAAAAACTTTTGCGACTATAGCATAGCTTTAAACTTAAAAACTTTTTCACGCATTAACAATATTTTTTTGTTAGTATTATTAGTACCCTTTTACCCCTCCTATCTCTTTTGGTTATTAAGAGCAATTAGTGTGGGTTACTCACCACCTCGCCACCATATCGGATGAGCTCGCCACTACTCGCCAAATCTCACCTCCTCGCCAAGACGACAAATCATTTCCATTGACAAAGAGCCGTTTGTGGGTCTCAATTTTAAATTCAAACGACAATATTACCGACCTTTTATAATTATTTTTTTCATTATTATTTTTTTAAAACTTAACCCACTTCATTTATAGTGTTTAAACACTATAGATACCATAACATTAGACTATTTTTCTCACACAATTATAAACCAAAAACTACCATTACTCTCTATATCTCAACATATAAAAAAAATGTCTCAAAATCCAAACGAGACCGGATATTTTATGAATCTTCTCACCTCAAACCAACAACGATACGGGAGTTCTTCAAACCCGTCTACCCCATCGTCACAAACTCTAACTCCTCGTCGCCACAAATTCCTCCATATGGTATGCAATTGAATCCCGAGGCAATTTACTAAAATCAACAATATGCGTTTCAACGATTCGCAAATTACACGCAACAACAATTTTCGGCACCACAGTTTTTTTAACCCATCACAACCTTCACAGTTTCCTCAATCTCAACCACAACAACACTTTGAATCACAACCATTAAAGGCACAATTCAAAGTACCACAACCCTATGAAGTGTCAACCGCGAGGAAAAAAAGTTGCCAAAGAATTAAAAAAAAAATCGTGAATTTGGACGCGAACGATGAAGATGACATGGAGGAACTGACACGTGTGAATACGCGTTGGAAAAATGAAGAAGAAAAGCTGCTAGCAAAAATCTGGGTAGAAGTTTCCCGAGAAAAAAAAATATCGGAAATGACCGTTGCGATGAGTTTTTTTGGAACAAGGTTATTGTCATGTTCAATAGTTAGTCTAACCGTGAGGATCGTACCAAAAATATGCTCATGAGTAAATGGACAAGGGTTAACGGTGATTATAAAAAATTCAACGGTATTTACAAACGTTTGCAGCGTAGAAGCCGGAAAAATGACAATGATCATCTCGAAAATGCAAAGAAAAATTTGTGGAAAACTAGAAGGGGGGGGGGTTGAATAGTTTTACTGTTTTTCAAACTTGATTTAAAACTTTACTTTTATGAAAAACTTTGATTCGTAGTTTTGTGAAATCAATCGATTGTAATATGAACACTATATAACTACACTACAATAAATAAATTCTAACTATTAATATACAAAATTGCAAGATACAGAGTGAGAGACGGAAAGATCAAACCGAGACAAAAGAGATTTATCGTGGTTCGGTAACGAAGCTCTTCTTCGCTACTCCACTCCTCGAGTGTCCAACTTGAGAGTTCCAAGCACTATTGATTGGCCTCAAATAGTCAACTTATATTGACCAAGAATATTGGTCAATTAAAGTCAAACCACTTGAAGACAACTAACCAAGGAGTACAGAATATCCCCGGGTCGTTTAATCCCAACGAGGTGTGAAATCTGTAATAAGACGAATTTGTGATCAGGTGATATTGAACAAGAAAAGGGTGTGAGTGATTAAACTAATGAATTATAAAAGAAAATAGCTTAAACAAGCTATAAGAACAAGTACATGAAAGAAAATTACTTAAAAACGTTTACAAACTAAAAACGTGTACGTTTAATTTAAATTTACGTAAACGTACGAAATAAAACGTGAATTCTGTCTGATATAAATCCCACGGATGTGAAAATTATATTTTTGAAATCCTAATGATAAAATAAAATTATTGGAAAATTAAAATTATTTTTTTAGACTATTTAATTATTTATTATTAATTAATAACTCTTTTTAACTATTTAATAATACACTAAAATACATGAAAATGACTTAGAAAAATGAAATTTTAACTTAGAAAAATCTAAAATAACCTAAAACTTATTTGAAAACTGAAATTATATTTATTTGACTTTTTATCTATTTCTTATTAATTAATTACTATTTAATAATTATTTAAAACTGATTTAAATTATAATAAATACTAAATAAACACTAATAACTCTGAAACTTTTTCTATAAATACTATATGATAGCAGAATACTAGGAAAAATATAAAAAGTTAGATAAGCCCAATAATAAGCTGACTTGGGCAAATAAGCACTTAGAATAAGCACTTCTACATAAAATTGCACCAAAAGCTTAGGGAAGGTGTAATAGACCTAAACAAACTTAATACAACTCAAAAATCTCAAATAAGCCCAGGCCGTAAGCCGGATAAGCACTTAGCAATTTCAGTTTTAAGACAAGTTGATGTGTTCAAGTACCCTACTTTAGGCTTATAAATAAGCACTCTAATAAGCTGATTTTGCAAAAGTTAAGGGGGCAAAAGCTCAACCACCAAGCTGAGAACCTAAAAACACCAAAAGCCCTAATTTCTTTCAACCAATAGAAGCCTAATTTAGACCAAGTTCAGCAGTGAAAAAACTGGTTACAAGAAAACTATTGCAGAGTTTGACTTTTTAATTTGCACCTAAGGTTGACTAAGTTGGATTTTATTAGCTTAGATCTTACCCTAGATGTTGTATGAACTGGTTTAAACACTAAAAAACACAAACACAAATTACACAAATTCAAGTAAGTGTAGAGAGCAGATTTTAAGAAAAAGTGCTAACAAAAAGCTAACAAATTAGCAGTTTAACTAAGCAAAAAAAAAAAGTCTAATGAAGATGAGCAACTGAATTTTATTATCCCAAAAGCACAAGACTTGAAACCTAATATTAAGACCTAGAGAAAATCAATAAGTTTATTCAAAAATTTTCTAACTATGAAATTTGACTTTTTAAGGTTTTATGAAAAGTTGACTATTATGACTTTTGATCTGATTCTATTGACTGATTATGTAGTAAGAAGCTATAATAAAACTTACTTAAGCTACCTTATCAACTAATGAGGTGATATGATGATTATGGAACAATAAAATCCAACAGTGAATGAAATACAAAGGGTGAAAGGTGATTTTTGACTTTTCTTCAAACAAGACTTGAATTTTATGACTGATATGAGCTATTTAGACCTAATGTGACTTGTGGCAATAGAAAACAACAACATACACACCCTTACACCTAGCTAAATCTGCAAACCCAAACACCCCTTTAAAGAACACTGTCAAGTGTTTTTCAAAGGGGAAAGGAAATTAAAGCTTAACTAGATATTTATGACTATCAAATAAGTCATTTAGACTGTTTTTAAGCAAAAATCATGCACAAACAAAGACTGCAACTGTGTTATACTAAATATGCTATATTTGACAGTTAAGGGCAATATTGAGCAACACTGAAAACCAGTGAACAAGTGAATCTAATTAAGCAATATCTTGACTGAGAAACACAAAATAAGTCTAAAAACACAGAGAAAAGCATTCAAACAGAAGTTCTACAGTAACTTGCAAAAAGGAAATTTGGGCTTACAAATGGATCAAAGCATAACAAGGTAACTAGGACATCGCAAATCATCACTTACACTCCCCATGGAGTTCTAATACCATGGCAATCCAATATAAACCATGCTCCATTGTGCATTCTTCTTCTTCAATGACTTTTAATTTATAGACTATTTATGGACTATTTTTTTTGAATATTTATGGATTATGAACTACAACTGGTATAGAAGCTTTGTAAGCTTGAAAAAGCTTAATAGTGACTAAAATAAGCTCACAGGACCAGATACCAACAACTTTTAACAATATTAAATGAAACTGTCAATTTCACTCAAAATTGCCAAAACTGAATTCTATGAAAATTACTTGAAATTAAGGGTAAAGAAGGTTCATATTACACTAGAAAAACAGATTACAACACTTTTAAACCAAAAATTACAACTATAGATTGAATTACACTAATGTCGACATTCTAATCTATTCTATAGTTACATACTTCTTTATCTCTGCTTCTCTTTCTTCTAATAGAGATATTTGGATTCCAGGTGTCTTTCTGAGTAATTCCCACTCTTATTCATGGCCTTTTGATCTCTGAATCACATCTTAGCCTTTGATTCTACTTTTGGCGCCAAAAAGTCCCATTCACTGTTAGAGGTTGAGTGTTTGGTGAAGAAGCAATAAATTCTTCTTGGAATTGTTGGTGAGTTGGAGGGACAGGTGGGAGAGGAAAGGTGGCAGTGGTGAGGTGTATACCAGGGTGGTAATGGAAGCAGTGAGGTGGGAGTGGTATGGAGGGAAGATGGTGGTGTTTGACCAGGGGTTTGATCCTGGTATTATATAAACGTGGGATTGGGCTTGTGGGAATTGGGCCTGGTATATAAAGGGCAAGGGTTTAGTGGGTTTATTGTTGGGTTAGATATTAAACAAGGGTCCATTTGGTTTTAGGTTAATTAAACATAGGGACTAAAGTTGTAAAATCTAAAAATTAAGGGACTGAACATGCAACTTTCCCAAAGTTATCCAATGGACCATTCCTGCGAAGTTTCAATAGTATAAGGACCATATTTGAATATTTTCCAAAATTAAAATTCCCAGGGACCAAATATGTCAATTTTGAAACTTAAGGGACTTGTTTTGCCAATTCTTGAAAAGTTTCATCCAAGGACCAATATTGACCACTTTTGATTCCCTAAGGACATTAGTTGAATTTTCTACAAAAATAAACCTTCAGGGACTAATTATGCCAAAGTTGAAACTTGAGGGGCCATTTTTGCCATTTGTGAAACTTGAGGGACCAATCTTGCCATTTGTGCAAATTTGAACTTCAAGGGTATAATTTGACAACTTGTGAATCCCCAAGGACCTTTGATGAACATTTTCCATATTTTGAATAACCAGGGACTAGTTTTGCCATTTTATGAAAGTTCATGGACTGAAACTGCCAATTATGCCAAATTTACTCGTTTTTTATTTGTTTTCAATCCTTTTGCACCTGAAACATATAAAAACACAATCCAGGGATATTTCCTGTATTTTGAGACATTTCTGAGTGTTTTTAATTGTTTTTGCAGTCTTAATGTGATAGAAATGATGAATACTTACATACTCATCAACTATGTCAACAATACTCCCTTCAGGTGGAGAAAACCGTACAATGTCGCTTATCATGATTTCCGACACGAAGCTAAATGTCGAGTACTAATTAGCTAGTACCAATCTCACTCACGATCTACTTGATCCTCACACAACACAATCTACAAGATCCTCACGATCTTTTCACTATCCACTCGATCTACAAACTCTTTCCACAATCTACACACTATCAACACGAGATCTCCACGACCTCTACACGATCACAATGATCCACACATGAATGCAGACAACTTGATGTATATCAAGATACACAGGGGCGGAGCCAGAATTTCAAGTTAGGGGAGGCCGATATAATTTTTAGAATAATATATAACAATATATATTGAACAAATATAACTTAAATCATTATTATTACTTTGACATAGACGATATCTTGTGAGGGTGATCATATTTAATAAAACAATTTACCTTACTGTTTTAAAGAAAAGATTTTTGATATCCCAAAACCTTTTTTGTTCATAATTTACTATATTGTTTTTAACCGTAAATGTATGTGGTGACATATGACTAGGTGTGATAATTCATAGCTCTCAAGAAGTAATTAAGTGTATAACAATTTCAAAAATAACCAATAAGCAAACAAGCATTTATGGTTTCATCTGCCGATAAGCATGGTAATCTCATCAATTTTGAAGGCTCTGTACAATATCCACAAAATTAAGCTCCAATTGATAAAAAAAACGTTTATGAATTTTCACACTATTTTACAAGTATAAAAACAACCGGCAATTAAACACGACAAAGTTTATGCAGCTATATTATTATAGACATTTGAATCTCTTTACAGAATATATAAGATGCACTCTTATATCAAATTTGGCTATTGGTATTAAATTTGTCAAACCTAATGGATAAAACTATGAACTATGTACAGAATTTTGCACTTATCTTCAAATATAATTTATTAATTGGGACAAAAATGTAGAAAGCACAAACATAAGGGGCTGTAGTAAAGATGACCCAAAATCATCATCATCTTCATCTCAAACCATGATACCTCTGCTCAGCCATTTTCTGACGTTTTTCTTAATCATTTAGAAAACTAATTGATTATATATATTTTAGTATGATTCCAAGTATTACGTTTTAGCACACTCTCTTGTTATTTTAAAAGTGGAAACCAGATTATATCATTCTTGAAGTTTAAAATCTTGCGCCCCCCAAAAAGATAAAAGCTTTGTGTCGTCGATCACCTTGCAAATAGTGATATCCGGCCCTGCTTATTAGGCTAGTTGGGGGAGGCCTAGCACCCGCTAGCCACCCCATTGCCTCCGCCCTTGAAGATACAACAAGTATGTAACAAATGCTACAAGTGCATTGTAACACCCCAACCCGAAAAGGGCTAAAGTGTAACATTTTGGATTCAAATCAGAACACAAGTAAACGGAAATACATTACTAATACAAGGGTTACAATGCAGTTCTAATGAAAAGATAAAGGACTAATTCTAAACATTACAACTTCGAAAACTATTTTTTTGGGTAAAAGGGTTAATTCACCCTGGCAAAATACATTACACCAAAAAACGTTGAAGTACAATAGGGTAAGGGTGATATCCCTCACCTCAGTCCCTAAGGACACTTACAGACTCGAATATAAGAATGACACCCCATTCTTATAACTTACATGATAAAACATACCACCTAATATGCACAACAAGTGCAACTTACAATAAAATAAACCAACGCAAAATAATAAACCTGAAAAAGTTACAATACTACTCAAGCGAAAACTTGAGCCTTCTATATCATTCTGGTGGTCCACTTTAACTTCCATGAAGAATCTATGTATATCCAAGCATTCTTCAACCAAACATAGGGATTAGCACCCTAACTTCCAATCGATCCAGAAGAGAACCCATATCATAGAAGTACAACCAACCATCCCACACTCATGGATCAACAAACTTGAATTCCGTTCACAAATTTCATACAACGGTTGGTGAAGGACTCTAAAACCACGGATAGAGCAGCAAGCGAACTCGCTCCAAAAGTGTATGTTTAGATGCACAACTAAAAACCAAGCTGAATAACCAAAGAATAATAGAAACTTCAATCCAAACTGAACCAAACCAACACTACAACTTGATCCAATACCGCATCAGCTAAAAGTTTCAAAAGATAAGAATGACACACTGTGTATCTTGATCAGTCGTAGACAAACATAGGGCAATACGAACCTAACTTACATCAAATATATCACTATCGATCACATGATCAAGTGTATCAATGCCATGTCCATGAACGATGATAACAAGGTTTTGAATAAGACCCTTGAACTTAACTTATATCACTAATTCGAGTAGCAGCAGATTCCATGACAAGTTACAGTGAACTTAGATAAAGATCAATCCACTACAAAGCACGAACAGCAAACCAACCCATGGAAAATTCGCAATGAATATTCCAAACGATAGGGTTACAACCCTAACAAGCAGCAGCAGCACCATCATCTCTCTTAACCCACTGAATCACGAATGACATATAGCACCAAACAAGATGCACACTTATATCCCAAAACCTTAAAACAGGTTACTTGCAAAGAGAAAATAACCAAACCCTTGTCGAGTTTGGTAGAAACTTAAGTACCAGAAACCATACGTGCACAAGAGATTAACAAAACCCTAAACAAGGGAATCGATAAGCATAATAGGAATGTGCAGCAAACAACCATTAATCGACCTTACATAAGAATAGCCAATCAAAACCGACTATGGAGTGATTAATATTAAGGAACGATTGCAAAAAACCAAAGGCGGCCACACAAAC
>LBNU01019056.1:3937-24935 GCA_014162995.1 Artemisia annua
GGACAATAAAATGGAAGATAATAATCCGTAAGAATCTTATTAGTACTGATTTCTGAATTAAATGATAGATGGCAGTTTGTTATGCACATATACCTGAGTGTATTACGTATACTTGGTAGATTTAAAAAAATGGTTTAATGGTATGTTAAATTGCGAAGGATATATTATCTGACAAATTAGATCTTGGAAGGATTTCAAATAAAATTTGAAATCAGGGGATCAATGTTGGTCTGAGTTGGAAGAAATTAGTATTGGGAAGGGTTAGAAGTTGGGAGAGTTATGGGTGAATGAAAAAGAACTGGTATTGGCGGTTACATGTAATATGTACTTGACAGAAAATAAGTATTAGTTTTAAAAGGGTTCGAATCAAATAAAAAGAACGAAAGTTCAATGGGAATGTTAAAAAGGGTTATGGAAGAGTGAAAAGTCAAATGATGGGGGTGTTAGATGTGGGAAAACTGGTTTCAAGAAGTGATTTCGTGTGGAAGGCGACACAGGCAGGTGGTATAGTGGTGGACTCAGGAGTACTGACAAGCAAGGTATCATATTAAAATTATATCATTCGGAGTCTGTTATTTGTCATTAAACTCCTTGTGACTCTTTATGTGAAGGATGAGATTTTGTTGGTGGTATGAATTTGGTGAGAATTCATGTGTGCAGGACAGAGTGGCGAATTCAAGGGACTTGACCAATTAACTGATGGATGTTTATCAAATGGGACATGATAGAACAGAACAATATTTGGATTAAGGACTGAGTAGTTATTAAATTTTATATTATTGGAAAAAATTTATATTAAAATGTAAACTGTATTGTTTGTGCAGGTTTTACGGAAAATTGTTGTAGGTGTATTATTAAATAATTGTGGGTAACAAAGTGTTAAAAGAATACGTAGTATATATTGTCGAAATGATTTTATTGTTGGATTTGGTTATTTATGTACATGGTAGATCGATTATGTTCATTTACGAATATGTTCTACTTTAATTCGATTGATTGGTTGTTCTATATATATGTGTATAACTTAGTATACTGGACTATGGCGTAGCTAGTTAGGCCCCATTTCTTATAAAAGAATGAAAGGATGTCTATAATGGTATGATTCATCTATGTGAAATTGGACATAATAAGTCTAAACTTGCTGTTAACTAGATTCACTCAGAAACATTAAAAACTGCAATGTGATCAAATGTTAGACCTTATTCCCTAGTGATCATGTGCTTGCATGCTACACTCTCTAAGGAATAAGAGGTATGTCATAGATTTATTGAAGATTGCATCGTTATTGCTATAATTGTATTTATTCTTAAGGTGACGCTCTTGGATAACATTTCGTATTATATAAACAATAAAAACAACGGGTAAAGCTCATCAAAAGAGATTTGGTAAAAATCTTAGTACCGATCGTGGAGGGGAGTTTATGATACGGTTATTTTCCAATATGGTAATAACACACGGCTTCCTACACCACCAACTCATAGGTGTCGGCTGCGAAGCGAAGAGCTAAGGATTGACAGGAAAATGGTGACTTCACTGCTTACTGTTTTCTCGGGTTAAGGTGGAAGGCTCTCTTCCACCCAGGGGAGAACATGTTTATACGGCTTTGTTCAATTCTGCTGAGTATCCGGTCAAAGAGAAAGACCGAACCTTATGAACCATCTTGGCCCAGCACCCTTGATTTTCTCCGAGTTTGGTCGGCATCGCTGAGGGCTGTCAGTTTGCGCTCCGGACACTACGCCTTTAGGCAAGGTCCTCTTCACGATATTCTCACTATGCTTGCTCGACCAACTCTATGCTTCACTCACGCCTTCTCCTAGTTTCCTGACATAACATGTCATCCCGCCTTCTCGGCTGACTCCGGTGCTAGCCCACGTCCGAGCCTGCATCTTTGCCTGAAAGCTTCTTCCTCTACCCGCGCCAGGGAATGCTTCCGTTCAGACCGCGCATTCTACTCCCCCGACCATTCATCCAGCCGAACCACAGCAGGGTACCGAGTAACGAACCGGCTTCTTCGGTGCTGCCTCTCTCCTTCCTCTTTCCTCTCTCTCAGGTCAGCTCGCACTTCACTTTATATCAACTCTCTGTACTCTTACTATCTGCTCAAGCCGCCTCCCACTGATATGGTGAAGATGGCTTCAAGGGATGCTTGCTTTTTGGAAGAACTCCCAAGGAGATGTATCTATCTTGCACAACAAAGTTTGGAAATCTGGCTGATTTACTCCTGGGTGCTTCAACCCTTAGGATGTATGGATCTTCCAAGGAAACGTGAAGTGTGGTATCAAAAATTGTAAATATCAAGCGGTTGGTAATCAAGGCTTTAGGAAAAAGAGGGTATCTGATTATTCATACATATGCTCGGTTGTAGATATTACCTATTGATTAGTTATTAGGATTGCTGCCATACACAATTTGTAATTACAAATGGTTGAAACTGCTTCCTTGTATGCGTGAATTAGATGAAGAGATTTTACTGAAAAAACCGAAGGGTTTGTTATCGCCTGGACATGAAAAGGTATGTAAGTTGTTACATTCTTTATGGGTTAAACAAGCTCTTAAAACAATGGCATCAAAATTTTGACTGATTGTGTTGCGTGGGTTTGTTACTTTAAATCAAACCTGCAATGGATCTATAGTAAATTTGACAGATTCTAGAATGGACGTTTATGTGTTATACTGGTGGATGCTCGGTTGATTTTTGGTATAACCAAAGATCAAGTACAAAATGGACAAAGGGTTTTGTCATCTAAATTTGCTATGAAAGCATGGGGGCAGCGCCACCAGTCGCTCTCTTACGGCTTAATTCGACTTCCGCTGCGACCACCGTCTTCTCACTCTCCTCTCTCCTTTGCAGACCCTCTTGGATACACCACGTCCTCACTATTCAACGGCTTGTTCTCCCAATCGCTCCATCCCGGATTCCACAACTTACAATAACTCTCACCCACTCTCGTCGCTGCCTAGTATCCGAAGGCTTTGGATCCTTCACTCGTTGCAATGATCAGCCTATAGCCGGGCGATATAGCTTATGCTGTTGGAAGCGTTAGTATCGCGTTTATAGCATCCTTAGTATTTTTCATTGGCGAGCAATCTGGCTCGCGCTATCTTAGTACTTGACAAGGAACCGCTTGTTATACGGTTAATTTACATTGGGTTTCTTCAGTATTGAGGGTTTAGCGATGCAGTCTGGAATCAACTAAGAGATTTTCTTCTACATCTGGATGGGTGTCTCTTCTTGGGGGACGGTGCATTAGCTTGGCTCAAAAAAGACAACCAGACTTGCTACCCACAACTCAATAATGGATCTGAGTTTGTTGCTTTGGCAGCAGCTGGTAATAGAGCTCAAGTGGTTAGGAATTTGATTTATGATCTCCATTACATTGTCGGCTACTATCTTCTAATTTCTATCAGCGTGTGATAGTAGGCTACTTATGGCTAAGCTTATAGTCCAGTGTATGCACAGTGGCAAGTTCAAGCGACATTAGGTGTTGGACAACGCATGGTTCGTCGAGCTCTAAGCGCATGGTGCTCCATATCGTTGAGTGGATTGCAACTCATCGGATTAGCTGATCATTCCTACACCAAAGGGTTATTGTAGAGATCCTCTGTGCACAGGATCAGGTGTGCGGACTTGGGGTTAAAAGTCCATATAACAGCTGCTCATCGTTAAAGATACCATTCCACCTAATACTGACGTTAGGTGCTGATTTCTGAATGTGGAAAGCTTAAACATCTAGATTTGGAACAAAATTAAACTTATCGCAAAAAGTTGCTGTTGCGGGTTCTGCAAGATAGCGAAGGTTGAGTGTTCCTTCTTAATAATTTTTTGAAAATTGCATCTTGCAGGTGCAAGACTAAAAGATTACTAGTATGAGTACGAAGTTTAGCTTGCTTCCAGAGAAGTTGGGACTATGGCTTCGATGTACTCCAGCAAGGATACAGGACATACGGCTAGGTCAAAATAATCGTGTCAAGGTAAAGAATTGTGTATGTAAATATGTGTATATTATCTCATGTATTCAATAGTGATTTACAAGGTTCAATCTTTCGGGGAAACCTTGATATTCGAATATTTTGGAATGGCTGTAATATATAATATCGAAATTCAATCGTTCTCCCTTTTCGAACCCAAAGCTTTTTTGTTCCCCATTTCTTTTATGGCATTAAGTTTGAGTTGTTTGCTGTGAACTACGTTAGCTTACATTTATCGATTAACTACAAATGGGGGGGTTTTGTTGGTATTTTACTGTAAAATACGATCTGAGCTTCATTTTTATCACATACTAACACGGCCTCACACTTTAATGAATATTAACATGGACTGAACGCGGGGTTCCACAGCGGGGCGGACTACCCCCTTGGTGGGGGTCTTCGGCCGGCAACGCCCCCTGAGAGCAAGGCAGGGTCCAACGGGCAGCCCGCTGGAAATTCTTTCTATTTGAGTAAACCACATATGCTCATGTTAACAAATTCATGTAGAATTTCGTTTCTTCCACCAAATACCACGAGCGTCTCTAACTTTGAAACCTCGCTTATATAACTGATTTTCACAGTTACATCTGCCTTTTTTTTCAACCGCTTGAAATGACGGTTTGGAACCTATAAGACCAGAGGAGAGAACGTCTCTCTTAAACAACAACCAGAAAAAACCAAGGCGCTAAAAAAAAAACAGAACCCACCATACACCAAACTTGAATCAAATCTAGATTTTATCCCGGTCGTTAATGTGGTATCCCATCCAATTTAGATCGATCTGAAAGCGTTCATCGACTCGTGACTTCTAATTGCTATCAGGCCATGCTCCATACACCCCTTCTACCATATTACCCCAAATAAACAACATCACGGGCTCTGCCTCTCCCCTTGACCCTGCAAAGGGGTGCAACCCCCTGACCACAGCACATACTTGTGGCGGTATCAAGCTAGCTAGAACGGGTGTGTACTCCGCACCTTCTAACTCGACTATAAGTTAAACCTAACTAAGCCCTTTACAATTGCACAAAATATAAGTGATTGACACTAAAATCACAAACATCGTTAAAGATGCGAATATCTTTAATCTTGTGTTACCTTCAGTTTTTGAGATGGTTATCTGGTGCATGATCATTTATATTGTTCTGCGAGTGTGCGAGCTTTCTCTTCTTAAACCTCAAACTGGCATGTCGTATATCTCGATCGTGTCAAGATGTTAGCATAAAAAGGTGACAAAAATGAAACTGCTGTATTTTACTCTTTTAAAAACAATATTATACTTTAAAGAGACAAGGAAAAGGTAAAGGGCGTGTAAAAAAGTTAGACAATATGATTAATATGATAAAGTGATTGTCTTACCTAAATGGACAAGAGTCAAAAGACATATATATCGTCCAACAAAGATACGAATAATTAGCATATGCATGCCTCATAAGAGACAAACATCATTGTACCGTAAGTCCGTAACGTAATATTCTGTGACTATTACAGAAAACAGTGGTCTCCATAATTTGGCCATGCTGATCACCACATGTTAGAGTATCCAAGAAGGCAAGATGTAGACATCACAATACCGTAATCTACAAGTTCATTTGCGAATAAAGTACTGACACAAATTTGCTTCACGACAAATTAGTCTAAAAGGACATTCCCAAATTTCTTACTGTTTTAACACAACGTATTACTCACTATATGCAATAATAGATACCATCACACTTGTATCAACCATGATGAACCTGCAACATGGTATGAAAAAGTTATTTCTATAATTCTGTTTACTTATTATACAACCCATTTGATAAGTGATCAATCAAACATCAGTCGATCGATACAGGTTTCATGTTATGGTTGCTACACAAACCCCTTCTTTTGGTAATTCTTAAGACATATGAGATTATGTTCTTTGGAGTTTAGACAACTTATCATTCTCATTTCTCGGCCGATTTTTACATAAACATGAACAACTGGAAACATGTTCCATAGTTTCTAATCCGATTCCGATAAACACTAAATATACATCATCAATTTATTAAATATATAGATATCAAAAAACAAAACAAAACTTTTATAAACAAACAAACTAATTAACATAATCAACATTTTTTAGCATGTTTATGATGCAACCAACCAAACCCTTTCAAAGCTTTCGAAAACTTAACAAGATTAGGCTTCCCCATGCCCAAATTCATCTTCCCTGTTGACATCTTCAATGCCTTCAAACAACACAATTGTGCATTATCCGTAAACTCGTCATCCTCATCTCCGTCCTCACTAATTCCATCATCAAAATACTTAAACTCGTTTTTCGCCTTTTTATTATTCTTAACATTTGTCTTCTTATTCTTGTTATTGCTCGATTTTTTATTCGTGTTATCGTCTTCGTAAGCTTCCCATAATGAATCCATACCTTCTCCACCTCCTTCTAGACTCCGCCTTTCTTCGAAAAGCTTACATGCTAACGTACGCTTCCATTCCTTTTCTTTTCTCATTGATCCATAGCTTCCAAAGCTGCTACTAGAAGAATCTAGCTCCACTCGAATTGAATTCGATTTCGATTTAGCTGTTTTTGTATCTTCAGTTTCTTCTAGGTCCGATTTCGGTGAATCATAGCTGCCAAAGCTCGGAGAACATGAATTCGAACTCGATTTCACAGTGTTTTCGTCGTCTCCAGACGTCGATATCGCGGTACTTGAGACTTCTTCGAGATCTAGTTTCGTCAATCTGTAGCTACCGAAAGTTCTAGAAGATTCTAGTCTGGATATAATAGATTTCACAGTGACTGAATTTTCTTTTTCATTTTCATTTGTTTTGTGATTTTCTGCTGATGAGTTTGTTGTTGTTGTTGTTGTTGTAGCCATTGCGGAAGCTTTTTCGAGGTCTGATTTTATTGATTCGAGGCTTCGGAAGATTCTAGAAGTATTCGATTTCGCGGCCTTACTTGAACATGCTTCGAGATCTGATTTTACGGATTCAGGGTTTACAGTTTGTATATTTTGGCGGGAAACTGGTATCTCCACGGGTGATTTCACCATTTGATTCTCCGACACTTCCGTCCTGCAAGCAGTCTCCTTACTCTCGGGTTTATCTTGGGGCACGGGTATGATCTGTCTACATTCTACCTCCGGCAGCATTGCAGTGGAATCTTCAAATCTATCCAATTCTTCGAAAAGCCTCTCCAGCTTTCTCTCCGAGTTCTCCATAATCAACACCGGATCATCAAACACGGTTTTATAAATTTCAGATTCTTCAAAATCACGAAACTCTTGACCATCATCTTCTTCTTCTGTCACCTTTGGGCGCAGTTTATCTCCTATGGTTTGAACGAACCCGGGATTCGGGTGGTTTAATAACGTGGCAATGATACAAAGTAGAACTAAAGATACAGTGAATAATAATGGGGAGATGAAGGATATGAATTTGAACAAATATGGAGATAAAATGAGTAATGAGCAGATGATGGGTAGGTAATATGTGCTGTTGGAATTGCAAGTGGTAGATATAAACAGCTTGTCATCAGGAGTCATGGTTTATGATAATTGAGAGGCGATAATAATGGAGGGAGGCTAAGGAATGAATTATAGTAAATGGAGGGAGATGGGAAGGAGACTTAAGTGAGTGAAGTGAATGCGCCGTGAATAAAGGGAGTGAGATTTGTGTGGGACATTCCTTTTGGGGTTTTTAATTAGGATTTTAGGAATATATATCAAGTTTGTTACCTAACGGCTAATTACATTAAAATAGCCGCTCCTTGTAATTATTGTATATATATTTTTATTTGCGATAATTCCATAAAAATACATGTTTTGGATAGTTTTTTAGGTTACCATGGTGTATTCAAAAGGTACTCCCTCCGTCTAATAAAAAAATGTTTACTTTACTGTTTATGTTTGTCACAAAATAAATGTCTAATTTTTATATATAGCAGTAATTATAACTGTTAATTATTGGTTTCTTACTTTACTTTTATAATTCAAACTTGCATTAATTACTCATTTCTAATTTATATATTGACTATGGGGTAAAAATGAGTTTTTATCAATCAAAACTAGCATTAATTACACATATCATAATTTATTCATTTATTGTTTATGGACACTCTTTTTGAAACGGAGAGAGTAATTAACAAAGTGTGTATTTTAAAAAATATTTAACTTAATATTTAATTTTCTTCTCTTCAAAAAATTATAAAAACTCATAAAGTTTTAAAAGTAATCAGCCGTTCTCTCCATGATCCTCCTTTAAGATATAAAACCTTTTATCAAATTTATACAATAATAGTAATCAGACATCTACCTCATCTCCAGTCGTCATTGTCGATTCCATCATCGGTGACGATGATAACATATGTGCATGATTCCAACGTCATCGGTTGGAAGAACCTATATTCCAATGAAAATTGTCGTTCGATATCGATTCTTTTGGCTTCCTTCAGGGTGTTTTCGATACATTTGAGCAAATACGAACTTATACTTTGGTACGAACTTTAGTTTGCGACAATTTTTATGGTTTTAATATTGTTTTGTGGTATTGGTTTTATTGACCGTATCTCTTGTGATGATAGCAGCCACCTTGTTGTTTGTTTACAGGTTCCTTCAGATGATGATGCCGAGACGGTATTGACGTCATAATCATAAAAAACACATAAAATTCCCATGAGTGACAACGTCGAAATCTTGTCGTACATAAGCATGTTTGTCGATGAAGGAGTCCGAAATAACAAGTATGAAGGAGATAAAGATCAAACTTAGTATTTTTCGTTTATAACCTATAACACATTTATTTTTTTAAAATTTTTTATTTCTATATAACACAATGATAGATTTGGTAAACATTGTCAATTTAAGAAACTATTAATTTTCAAATAACATGTAAATATGTTAATTTCACTCTATTTAATAGCTTAAAGCTTGTGCCACCATGGCACATATTAGAAAATCTCTATTTTAATTGAAGATTTTTATTAAAAGATTAAGATCCTCTTAAGTTTATATAAATATGACCGGCAATGTTCACTCGCAATAAAAAAATAAAAAAATAAAAATAAAAATAAATAAATAAATTTGAGTCCCTCAGTAGGCTCCACTGTTTTGTTTGAAAATGAACATTACCGGTCATGTTCATATAAACTTGAGAGGATTTCAATTCAAATCAAAAGTGCAAACTAGAAGTGAGAAAATGTACATTTGATGTGTCACATAATAAATGAATTACGCATAAAATAAGTCACCTAATTTAGGTCTCCTTATCATTACCTTTTTATTAAAAGCAAGGTTGCAAAAATTGTGAATCGGTAGTCAGACAGTCGACCCTTTTGTAGCTTGTAATCGGTCTAGTCGGGATTAATCGGTGATTAGTTGGATCAGCATTTTTTGGTAAATTTTGGGTATTTCTGACGAGTTTTGGGTATTCCCAATAAGATTTTCCTTAAAAAAAATATCTTGTAATAGAGATAAACAACGACTATAAGTGATTAAAACTAGTTTGCGGCGAGTTTTGGGTATTTCTAGCAAGATTTGTAAGTTTCGGGCAAGTTTGATCATCATTAACAGTCGTCGACCGCCGTTGATCATGGTTGACCGATTTACACAAATTGAAACTGTTGGTGCCCCAGTAGCGCCTAGACGGCGATTAATCGGCTTTTTAGGCATTTTTTTTGCAACACTGATTAAAAGATAATACATTTGAGACCGAAATAGCAAATAAAAAGTAAATCTTTTGCTAACTAAGATATTTTTTTATTTTTTATGGTATTTTAAAGGAGTGGGGGCCCAGTTAGTATCTCGGCTCCCTCACTAATTTCTTGCAAATCTTATATTTTTCTAATAAAGTGATGTTTATAATAAAAAAATAAAAATAATAATAATAATAATAATAATAATAATAATAATAATAATAATAATAATAATAATAATAATAATAATAATAATAATAATAATAATAATAATAATAATAATAATAATAAAATTGTTAACGCCACTCATCACCTTCTGAAAAACACAAATAATTTTATTTCATGAAATACTAATAACAATCTTTAGCATTTCTCAGAGAAATATACGGAGTAATATAATATCTTTTTAATGTAAAAAGGAATAATGTTTAGCCTTGAAAGAAATTTCTGAATTACATTATAACTTCAGCTTTACATTTTTTTAATAAATAGTCAAGTTATATTAATTATTATTATTTTACCCTATTAAAAAAATTCATAAATTTATTTTTTATTTTTTTTTTGCAAAAGGGTGAATTATATTAATACTCAAAAAGATTACATCATAATTCTACAAAACTGATTTGGACACTCCCCAAATCAGATACAAAGAACTACAATACATTCTGAAACAAAGCAGGTAACTATACATTCTGAAACACCAGCAAACAACTTATTCCAGCAACACCAAGCCACAGGAATCAAATTCACCACTATGCACCATACAATCTAGCTACATTTCCCCTCCTTTCTCCATTTAGAGCACTCAACCTGCCACCACAGTACTCAAAACAGAGCAAAGAAGAGGCATTACTAGGAACCATATCCCCTCCAGTCAAGGGCTCTACCAAACATTCTACATTTCCATCTCTAGAATGGCTTCAAATGTTTGGGAACACACACCTTGAGGGAGTAACCAAACAGTCCTCCTATGGGGATGTAAAGAGAAGACCATGAAGTGCCATCTTGCATCACTCTCAATTCAACTCTACTTACACCCCCCTCCTAGATCAGATACCCTCTATGATAGGAAACTTACTTTATGGCACTTAATAGAATACAACATCTAACCTGACTATAGGATACAATTTCTTCTCCAGACCAATTGACCCAAATAGCAATTAGAAGTGTTGTAGCCATTAAGTACCAAGATACAAAGCCATCTATCATATTTCTGATCTGAAATTCTTATCCTTTATCCAATGATAAAAGGCTAAGAACATGGTAAAAACCATAATAATACAGGTTCATTAGAATCACACACTGCATTATAGATCTTAAATTGTCCTTGACTTCTGCCAAACACTCCTTAATACTTTCCATATACTTCAACAAATACTTCATCACCAATACTCATGAACCAATACCACCTAACAAGCTTCAAACAATCCTTTGTTATTCCACTGCAATCCCCATTTATTAGCAATCATCTGAGCTTTTATAGATTTTTTGACCTTAAGAGTCAGTAACTTTGTTTTCACACTGTCTTTGATGCAAGTTACCACACTTTCCACATTTCTAATTTCACCTTTAAACAATCTCTTATTTCTTTCTTGCCAGATGTAATACACTGATGCTGCAAGAATAAGTTTATCAACAGCCCAACAAAAGTTATTTTTGACCTGCTTCTCAGCAATGTAACTGTAACTGGCTAGCAAACCATAATTTCTATCCAAACTTGATGCATTTTGAACCATAATCACCCAGATTTTGTTTGTAAAAGAGCATTAGAAGAACAGGTGCTCATGAGAATCACTCCTTGTGTTGCAAAGGCTGCACTTCAAGCTTCCATTACTGTGCCATTTCTCCATTCTGTCTTGAGTGAGTAGTTTAGTTTGAACTGCTAACCACAATATAAAACTATGCTTGGGAATTAACTGCTTAAACCAAACAACCTCACTCCACCCAACCTTTGGCCAATTCTCCCTCATATCCAACCATGCCTGAGCAGTTGTAAATTTAACCTTCAGCCCACTATTAGTAACCCAAACTACTCTATCTTGATTATTATTCATTGTGGGTACATCAATATCTAACATCTCTGGATACTTATTAGTAAGACTGGTTGGCCATAACCACCCATTTTCATTTACCAAATCTGCCACAGTAGCATTCTTATTGATTCTAGCATCATACATATCTCTTAGAGTAGCATAATCACCAATAGGTCTATTATCACTCCATCTGTCATACCAAACAGATACTGATTTTCCATTTCCTATCTCATACATCACATGATTTTTGATAAGATCTCGAATTCCAATCATAGTTTTCCATCCCCAACTTTCTCCAGGATCAATTTGCACACTCCAAATATTTATATTTTTTAATTTTACCACATTGACCCATGTTGCCCATAACGATTTATCATTTTCTAAGATTTTCCAGAACTGTTTCATGAGTAACACAGTGTTCCATTTCTTGAAAGATTTTAAACCTAATCCACCTTGTTCTTTTGGCCTGCAAACAACCTTCCAAGCCACTCTAGCTTTCCCCTTAACTGAATCACCAGCATTCCATAAGAACTTTTTGAACAATCTATCAAGATCATCAATCACTGTATTAGGAAGCATGAACACAAGCCCAATACAACTGCATAGAGGCCAAAACTGAAGCAATCAACTGAATTCTTCCTGCATATGATAGCATCTTACTTCTCCAAAATTTGCATAAAAGTTATACTTTTAAATTGAAGTATTTTTATATGTAAATGATGAAATTTAGGATAAACAGAAGAGAATCAGTTTAAATGCTCAATACTTAAGTGATTATCAGTTTTTTTATTTTTTATTTTATTTTTTATTTTTTTTGGTAAAGAATTACAAGACGTGACGTGAATACTTATAGAAAATGTGACTGGTCATGTTTTATGCTTATATAAATGGGTAATCGGCTAATTACGTGAAGTTTTTCAGTTCATATTATTTTGAAAATTCCAGTTTTGGAATTAGATATACTGTACAAGGGCCTAACTGAAGTTCAAGTATTATTGTCACTATTTCCGACTTTTTCGTGTTTTCCACCGATATATCTATTGAAAAGTAGTAATTATAAGCTTTAAAAAATAAGTGTTTTTGAAAAGGGGGGGGGGGTGATATTTACACATATGTATTTACTAGGGTTGAGCAGGAACCGCACCGCAAACCGCAAAACCCACACCGCAAAAAACGGAAACCGCAACAAAAACCGCGGTGCGGTTTCGGTTTTCAGCGAAAAACCGCACCGCAATAACCGCACCGCACCGCACCGCAAAGTCATATTCGAATATATATATATATATATATATATATATATATATATATATATATATATATATATATATATATATATATATATATATATATATATATATCTAAATAAACCAACTAAATTTCATATTTTTTAATGATAAAATGTTATTGTTTATACTTTTATAATTATTTGTTTTAAACGAATTTTATAGGTTAATTATTGTTTGAATTTTTAGGTCATATAATTTTATTTTTCTATCAATTTATCATCGAAGTTTTTAAAAATTTTCACCTCATTTGACTTTTACTATTGTATAGATTTATAATTTTATAATAATACACAACATTTTGTATATATGTTTCAACCCATCATGTAACGTTATGATATATTTATTCTATAATAAATATATACGAAAAATATAATTTGAGAAAAAAAAAAACTTTAAAAACCGCAAAACCAAACCGCAAACCTGCAAAGACCGTGAACCCGCAAAACCGAAAAACCGCGCGGTTGCGGATTCTCACTTTTTAAAAACCGCAATTGCGGATGCGGTTCGGTTTTTACCAAAACCCGCACCAACCCGCACCATGCTCACCCCTAGTATTTACTTCATACACATAAAATATAGTGGGAGGAGTGTGGGACCAGTAGGATAATACAAGCAAATTTTATGTGCATGAAGTAAAAACATCTGTGTACATATCACTCCCTTTTGGAAATAAAAGATTGTTAGCATTATATTAAATAGCTTGCTTGGTATAATTTTAATAAGAGTTGAGTTATTTAAAAACCAAACATTCCTCACATACCAAGGGACTCATCCCCACCATCTATCTAAAAAAAAATCAATGGTTGAGATTAAAAGCATTTAATATTTCACCCATTTTTTATAATTTAATTATCTCTTAAACCGTAAATCGTTAAGCGAAAATAATTATACCATCGCGATGAGCATTTAATTATCTTTCTATAGATATGCATTGTGATATACTTTCGACAAAAAAAAAAATTCGTTTTTTTCACGTTTTTTTTCGTGGCCGAAAAATATCATATGTGATATATCATATATGATATTACATATCATATATGATATGCAATATCATATATGATATTGCATATCATATCATATATGATATTGCATATCATATATTATATATCATATATGATATTGCATATCATATATGATAGTATGTAATATCATATATGATATATCATATGTGATTTTTTCGGCCACGAAAAAAAACGTGAAAAAAGCGAAAAAAAAATTTGTGTCGAAAGTATATCACAATGCATATCTATAGAAAGATAATGAAATGCTCGTCGTAACGGTATATTTTTTTTCGCTTAACGATTAACGGTTTGAAAGATATTAATATTTGAAAAAAGATGATGAAAGTGTGTTTTTTAAATTGTTGGGATTAATCTCATCGATTAGATCAAATAAAGATGGAGGAAAGATGAATGATTGAGATTAGTCCCTTGGTATGTAAAAGATATTTGGTCCTCAAATGATCTTATATCTTTTAATAAATCAGTTGAACCTATATTCGGAAAATATTTCAAATCCTATCAGTTCAAATTTGTATTACCTTAAGAAATACTGCGTTTACTTTGAATAGAAAAAAATACTTTTCTCGTTGACATGATTTTGCAACTTCCATGACCGGATTGTATAGTTGAATGAGAAACTTCAACTTTGCCATAAAATCGTAACGTGAGAATCTTATGCAACATGCATAATGTGTTCTATTTTAAATGTTATTTTTTAGAAAAATGATTGTTTTGCATACTAATTATGCCTACAAATGTAACTAATAATTTGATTAGTTGATTTTAAAAAATAACTGGTGAAAATTTGGAGAGAGAAAATATATAATACAATTGTACAAGTGATTTATGTATTAGTTATGTTTTTAGGTTTGTGTTGTAGGTCTAAATAGCACTACTCTTGATTGACGCCTACATAATAGACCTACAAATAGGCCTACAGGCTACAACATTCACATTTTGACAAGTTTTAAACACACACA
Organism: Artemisia annua; assembly: GCA_014162995.1. Classification (NCBI taxonomy): domain Eukaryota; kingdom Viridiplantae; phylum Streptophyta; class Magnoliopsida; order Asterales; family Asteraceae; genus Artemisia; species Artemisia annua. The sequence goes on from LBNU01019056.1 coordinate 18,878, forward strand.
CTCTCTCTCTCTCTCTCTCTCTCTCTCTCTCTCTCTCTCTCTCTCTCTCTCTCTCTCTCTCTCTCTCTCTTCATATTAACAAATGGAATTTCCAATTTCACCAATCATAGTTGTAGGCATATTTTTAAGCACACTATTTAGGTTTACAAATCATTTTTCTTTGAGAAAGAGTTATGGTATATAGGTCTCTTTTGTTAAACCACATTAATTAAATTTGGTGAAAAATGATGAGAGAATAAGCGCCTTACACTTGTCGTCTAATTTTAGGTCTTCTTCGTAGGCATATACTCCCTCCGTCTCAAAATTATTATAAGAAGACAAAAAACACAAAGTTTAATAAAAGTGAGACCATTATAATTTTTAACCACACAAACAGAATATTCCCTCACTAAAATTCCCTTCTTATTACTAACAATGGAAAGTGGACAATTATTTTAAAACATTAAAAAGGGAAATATGGAATAAAATTTTGAGACGGAAGGAGTATAACTTAAGTGTATTGGTTAAATTGCATTAATTAAACATAATTTTTCCTTTTAAACTAGAAATTGTATTTAATACATTAATTCAACTCATAAATTACCATAACTAAAACTGGTTTTTAATTTTATAAACTAAAAGTTTTCTTTTATAGTTACATTAACATGGTTTAAGGGGACCCGTTATACACTTTTTGATATGAAATATTTCTTATCTATACTACTTATAAAATAAAATCTCTTAAAAAATGATATACTAGAAATGGTAATAAAATTCATCATTAAATTAATATTTTAAATATTGTTTGATCCTTTAACTTTTATTAATTTTCGTTTATAACTCATAAACTTGTAAGTGTTGCATTCATGGTCACACCCAAACCACAAATTTGCATGTATAATTATTTGCCAAAATACACGACCACTTTACTCGAGTATTCGTCTAGTACACTAACATTAATGTTTTATTATATTTGTTTTTATAAGAAAAAAGTTGTTTTGCCTTTCAGAATTGTGATTTGACTAAAAATGACCTGTCATGATATTTTCTAGCAATCATGATTTACTAAAAAGGAACAAATTACCCATAATAATGTCTTAGATCCTTCTTTTATGTGGATTATATGTTTTTTCTTCATACTTTTCTAGAAACGTTTATGTATGTAAGCAAGGATCATTTTAAATATAAAAAAATTTCAAAAGGAAATTATTGTTCAATGAACAGTAAAAGTGAGGGTAAAAAAAGGCAAAAACAATCCCTTCGGCTTACTTGCGTCACAGAAACAGTCTCAGAAAAGTTGTGAAAGCAATCCTTATCGTTAACTTGCGATTGCAGAAACAGTCCATCAGTTAAATATGAAGGACTATTTTTGTAACACAAAATTAAATACATGTCCCATTTATTTACTAGCGTTGCAAAAACAGTCCAAGAAAATTTAAGTGAATCGTCCCTGTCGTTACTAGCGTTTACAGAAAAGTCCCATGGTTAAATATAAGGACTGTTTGTGTAACAAAACATTACAAAATTAGTCCATGTAGTTAACTAACAATACCAGAAACATTCTTTGACCACGTCACGCAGCAAAGCACGGGTAAAAAAATCCTCGTTATAGTAAAAGATAGAACCTGTATGGGATTCTATGTAACGGATCAATAAGTTATAGTGTTATACATATCCATCTAGTAGGTTGTTTATGTCATCAATATCAATAACTCAAACATTCAAAGGAACTTTTTCAAATTAGACCAATATATCTTACAACGTGTGAAAGTGTTTAGGTCGTTATACAAAATTGTAACACCTACGTAAAGTTAGTTAACTAGGACCATGCTATAGTGACATTTGGCCTCCGGTTCTAGATTTCCATCCTTAACCTACGTAAGTTCAAATTAGACCAATATATCTTACAACGTGTGAAAGTGTTTTAAGTCGTTATACAAAATTGTAACACCTACTTAATGTTAGTTAACCAGGTCCACGCTATAGTGACATTCGGCCTCCGGTTCTAGATTTCCATCCTTAACCTTCTTGAATTGGTCATTGTCAATTGAATGCGACATTTGGATGTCAATTTAACACCATTACAAACTCATGATAAAAACAAAGTAGGAAAGCAGATGGCAATATCGACTTCATAACTACCTCAATTATTCTAAGGCAAAAGTTGGAAAGTGAGTAAATGAAGAGATAGGGCAACAGAAAAAACAAGAGGTGATTGAGGGAGGTTATGTTAAAAGGCAAAAATTAAAGGCCTTCACATGGGAACCATCATGATTCATCAAGTGCATATGCTACATTTTGGTACTTTTTAACATTTTTCAACCTTGTGAGACCAACCAACTTTCTCTTGTGACCCCATTTTTTACTTGTCCATTAACAGTAAGGGATACTTTTGTCACTTGACATGTTATGTTTGTTTCATATTTACTCCACTCTTTTTGCAATTTCAGTATCAACCTTTGACCCACTTGTCTCTTGTAAATCCCTTTAACTTTGTGAGGTGATATATAGTTGCCACATTACAGTTTACTTTACCTTATCAATTATTAGTTATGTACAAAGTATCTCATTTTGCATTTTTTCCATTGAACAATTGATTAGTTCAGGGGTATTTTAGTTGCTTTCACATGTTTCATTGACCATTATTTTCTCCAGTCTTTGGCATTTTTGCATTTCATTATCAGTCTTTGACCCATAGAAAACTCCAGTCTCAATCCATGTTTAAGAAGGTTCCCTATCAGGCATTGTCTATTGCAATATTGCAAGAACAGATTATTATCTCTATTTACTATATTGCCCTTTAGTCAATGGACACAAGTTATTTTCAATAATTAACTTGATTATGGTTGCTACAACTGATGAAGCTGATACAATCACTAATTATGTCAGTAACAACGCTTTATGTTCACCTGTGAGCATAGATCCTTCAACATTTATACGGCGTTAAGTTTACAATTCATTGGAAAAGATACCAAGAATATAAATTATAAATAAAACCGATAAAGATGTTATTAAAACTCAACCACCTCAAGTAAAAAGAAGCAGGAAATCTGAGGTGTCATTCACAAGAATCTTGACATGTCAAATGGGTATGAGGAAAAATATTGTCTCACCTCTTGTCTAAAAATTCCAATCTACATATGGGATCTGCATTGTATATTTTGTGTGCTAAAAATCTACCAATTTTGCTGGCTCTGGCCTCTAGAAAAGGTAACCAAACTTTAGGCAAAGTTAAAAAAAAGTTTCTAATCACCCCTAGCTTTTATGATTGAAATTGGATTATCAGTTAATAACAGCCAAAAGTTAGCTTTTACTTACCAATCAGGCAACCACCTAGCTAGCTGTGATCATCAAAAGCGTACTGCCGACAACTCTTAGTACGACAAATTTTTTCGACGAGCTTTTAACATAAAATTTTCTAGTACGCTATGATCATAACTCTTGCGTATTCCGGATTACGTTAAAATTTACTTACCAGTGGAATAAGAGAAAAAGCCAAAAATCTAACATACCAGTTTCAAATGTGTAGATGCTACTATTAGTCTATTATACATAAAGAGCTGTATTATAGAAATAGTTTTTCGAAGAAAAAATAGTAACAAAGTTGCAAATAATTCAACACATGTATCATTTAGAAATATTTAGATCAATTCCACCAGCACATTGACAGAGCAATAATGAAAATCATGGCGTCTTCCCAACCATTTTCTTAGCACTTCATTAGTTAAAAACTTAAAATAAACTCCAACTTAATGCCAGTTATCAATCTTTATATATAAAAGCATATATTATACCAACTCTTTTAAAGAGATAGGTAGTTGTCATTTTCTGACAAGTAGGCATTTATTCCCCCATTCTAAACAAAGCCAAATCAACAACAAAATCAGATTCTCCCTAAACAGAACAAAAATCATGCATGTTAATTAGGCCAGGAATAGATATGCAACCAACACAGCACAAGCCGTAGCTTGCATTCCAAAAACACATGATTCTCAGTAATCTGATATCATTTCTTTTAAACAAACATGTAACATTAGAAAGGGTTGTCCACCATTACATAACGATGATCGATAGATTCAACAGTCAAAAGACACTAGAAAGGGTTGTCCACCATTACATAAAGATGATCAACAGAAACAGAAAACGACTTACACCTTACATGCTTATATAAAACGACAACTACTACTCATTCATAACAGGCTTGTTTTCATTGGCTTTAGGCTTGTGCTCCTTTGGCCTTTGCTCCTCAGTTTTCCTGTATAAGTTGAACAGCAAATTAGACAACAGAAGTACCACTAGTATTTGAAGTTATGTTTTGTCACAAAATCATAAGAATAAATGGCAACACCCCGTCATCCCAATATCAAATGTCCCATCTAAAGATCTAACTAATACAGTTTACCTTTTTCGGAAGACAATATAGTGAATAATAGTTGTCACAAAAGTACAGAGGAATACGAAAGGTTCTACGATTAAAGAGTTTTAAGTGATTTCTACATCTTTTGGTGGCTCTTCAAACATTTAAAAAAGCTAAATTTCACTTTGGAACTTTCATCTTGAACAAATTTCTTCATATAGATATAATGATCATGTTTAACCAAGAAACGAAAGCAAAACACGTCACTTCTCAATAAAAAAAGATTCCTAATATGTTCAATGCCAATATATAAACCAACTCCAGTGGAAAACATACAATCACAAATGTACTTTGCACTAGTGAGCTAACGATCGTTCATACGTAGAAGAACAAAAACCTCAAAATAGCACATAATGAGAGACAACTGCCGTGTTATTTCACATATGAAATGCATGAATGCATCTAAGAGTGGTAGCAATCGTGATTACAAAAAAGGATCTCTACACATGTGGCACACAGTCTGGTCCATATTGTAAACGACCTCAAACACTATTTTCACATCATAGACATAAATGCAAAACAAACTGACAAATTTAAAATAATCTTTTATATAATAAAAGAATTACATCATTTCGGAGTGTTTTTGGAAAACCCTTCTCAATGAAAAAAAAATTGGACCAATAGGAGAGCTCGATTTTGCCACGTAGGCGAAATCGAGCAATATGATTGGTCAATCGAAAGTCAAAATTAAATTGATTTTGGTCAAACTTAATAAATTTGGTGGAGAAATTTGGTTAAGTAAAAAAATGCATAAAAGTGTCATATTTATGAAAACAAAAACTTAAAAAAAGAGGAAGTAATTAATAAAACTTTAGTGGTTGAATTTTAAATAAAATATATGGAGCTAAGTGTAAAATTACAAGTTTCCATGTTTTTTAATAACTTTAGAGAAAAACACAAATAACCCCTTACACTTTATACCTCTTATATTTTATAATATTAACTTTGTTTAAAATTAAATGAGTATTACATTAGTTTTTAGACTTTCATCCATTAAAATTACAAATTTTGGTAAATATTGCGAATTAGTTTTTATGTTAGTTTTAGACTTTCATCCATTAAAATATTTTTTTAAAAAGTGACTCATGTTATTCTATTTAAAATTTTAATTTAGACTACACGGGTTTGAATATTAAATACGGCTAAATTATTAGTAGCGGGAATATAAATATCAAATGGTAAGCATGAGTAACTGTAATATGAAAATAAATATATGCGATTCTACTTATAACAATGACTCGTGAAATTGTTATTTAAAATTTATATCTGAATATCCATAAAAACGTTTTAGAAACTTTACGGAGCATATTTTAATTCCGTTAACGCTTATTATGTGATACTAAACTCGCACATTTTTTACAACATGATATCAATAGTTAAAGTTAAACAATAACATCAACATCAACCTCAACATGTCTGTTAGTTAAAAACGTTATACAAAGCTAATTATTATTAAAAAAAAATAAAAATATAAAAAAAACACACATGGGTTAGATAGTCATTATTTAATTTTGAAGGTGTTTTGCTTAAATTTAAAAAAAAAATAATAATAATAAAATAAAAAAAATCACGCATCACAATCCTTATATGATAACAATCACCTCCTAAATAAAAAAAGAAAAAGAAAAACTACGTAGGTGATAACCTAACCTTATTCATTAA